>JAZKJV010004903.1:600000-792165 GCA_037367405.1 Ottelia alismoides | reverse complement strand
TCTTTAGAGCTATCCATATCTAAAGTCGGAGGATCCCTGACCTGTGTCGACCAGAGAGGAACAACCCAAATGGCTGAAAAGATGCACAGAACTGACCTCTGAAAGATGTACCATGGTCTTTGAATCACTATTATCAGCATCACTGAAATAAGAGGACGAAAGATCATCATCTAGCAATGTATCCTCAACTCTATGTGATTGAAGAGACCTCGATGTAGTGTCTGGAGTAGATGTGATGAAGAGGTCAAACTCTGCTGCAATCTAATCTATATCATCATCAACATAGTCCTTATCTGAATCTGCGTGAAAATATGGCTGAACATTCTTACATCTAGAAGGCCCAACTAAAGGATCTACAATATGAATCAGATTCGGCCTTAGAAGTACGTGCCACCAGTGGTTTCGACTCAATGACATATATACCAAGAAACTCATCAATACATATCCAATGCTACGTACGAGAATCACAAAAGGCTATGCTCTCTAAGTTTTCCTCTCTGGAGAGGAAATCTCGAGTCTTAGTAGAATCAAAAGAATTAGAATCATGTCGAGTCTCGGCTATTCAATCACATGCCTCTGTATTTGATGGCTTAGTAGCACACTCGTCTGATGCAGGTTTCTCTAATAGCTCGGAGCTTGGCACTGTGCTGCTAGATGGAAAAGTAACACTATTTGTCCCATAATCAATAACGATCCTGTCTATATGCAGAAAAGGCCGACCAAGAATAATGGTAGCATCATGTGATGGTACTGAAGAGTAAATGTCCAAGACAACAAAATTCACGGTGAATGTTGTGCCTTATACCATCACGATAACATCCTGAAGTATACCCTTTGACCTCTTGACTATTCTATCCGGAAGGCTTTCCTAAGAGGTTCTAACTGAAGTGTCTCGAGAAGATGGAAGGGTAACATATTCACTAAAGGACCGCTATCAAGTGAAGTATGCTCGAACTCATGATCTGAAATCTCAGATCTTATAATTGGTGCTCCCATACCTTTTCTTTTCTTTTTGGGAGATGTATGTTGGATGGCACAACATGTGTCAATGGTCAACACTTATTTTCTTGAGCAATTATTTCTCCTCTTCTTTCTTTGAGGTGTGCTATGCTTATGTGTGCCAATACCTCCGAAAGAGTGAGTTTGATCTCAATTCTATCTAGCATCTCTTTTGTGAAATTCTTCAGATAGTTCTTTTGAGATTTTCTAATTTTTCTCCCTTCCCTAGATTCAGAGCATCTGAGAAGGGCATTTTTGCATCCTCCTCGCCATATGTAGACCAGAAGGATAAGAAGAAGATTTTTTTTTCCAAATTGGGAGTAGCCGTATCATTACCAGAAGAAGAGTAAGAACTAGCAGAAGATGTATTGTCTTTATTCATCTTTTTTGGATTTTCTTATTTTCCTATTTTTATGTGATTTTGTGTCTTTGCTACATGAATAATCATGCTAAATATGTACCTCTGCACCATTCTCACTATATGCTCCTCGCTCTTAAATGTCTCAACAACTGGAGGTTGTCTCTGAACATAGTGGGATCTAGGAGTAGAAGTACTCAACAACTCAAAAGTTGGTTGATAAGAAGAATCTGATCCTTGCTCTGTGACAAAGTTGGCTACTTATTTCCAAAGATTATCCATCTATTCCATATAATAAGCATCATTCTCCTGAATCAGATGGACTAAGTGCTCAATCCTGAGACCGCCTGTACATGAAACATCTACGTGACGTCCTGAATTAAATTTTTTCTGCAGAGATGGAAAAACATGTCTAAAAGAATCTGGAAGGTATGCTCTTGAGGTGTATACTTGCACGACTCTGGTTGTGACATGGAAACAAAGAAGAATGAGAGACCTTTTGAAACATCGTATGCTCTTGCTCTGAAAAGTGTTCAACTAGTCTATACTCCAACTAGAAAACCAACTAAGATGGGACCGGTAACTGAAGAGTAGAACTCTCTACAAATATCTCAACATCCATCATATGTGATGCATTAGTATGGATATCAAATATCTGATCAGTGATCTCAGCATCATCATGAAGCTGATCGCATCTAATCGGTCTTCTACCTCACACGTGTGATGTCTTGACTACATACTCACGAAGAGAATGAGTTGACATGAGAAGTCAGACATCTCATTAAAGAGAGTCCAAAGTGAATCAGTGTCGAGACTACGGTGTGAACCACTATACGAGGAATCAACCAATTCCTGATGCTCTGTGGTCATCCCCTGGTAGAAAATATGAACCAACTTTTCTTTGGAGATTCCATGATTCGGAAATCTCCTCAAAAGAGTATGAATATAGAGCCACATATCGTGAAGTGGCTCAAGGGGATCATGCATGGCATATCTAATAAACAATCGCATAAAGTTTACTCGGTTAATGTGGTAAAACTTCCTAGGAAAAGCAGCTCGTAATGTACCCCAACTAGCTCTCTCCTTTCCCAAACCTCAGAACCATCTCGCAGCTCCATCCTTGAGCATCAATGTAAAGGTCTTCATCATAGCATCCTCATGCGAAATGTATGAATAATATCTCATGTCGCATATGTCTTCAAATGCAAAAATATGCTCATACTACTCCTCATGCGGCTTGTCATAAAATCTCAATAGAAATTATACGAAGTCAAAGTCAAACCCAAATTTGGTAAACACAATGTAGAATCTGACTTTGCTCCTGAGTCATATATAGGTTGCTCAGTCCATACTCGCATTTCAGCATCTCGTGGATACATGTATACTGAATGATCAGATATCTGAGCCTAGCTGTCACAGGTGTAGTAGAAGGAAGGTTGACTCAAAGAGAACAAAGAAGGAGGGATAGTATGAATGGGAGGAGAGAGAAACACGAAGAACAAAAGGAGACAGATTCGAAGATGAGAATCGAACTCGGAGAAGGAGGGAGGGTCAAGGTTGGGTTCAAAAAGAGAGTCCTCTCAACCCAACCAGAGAAACAAACATAGATGAGGAAGACACCTCTCTAGGATCGGAGGCATGCCTGGAGAAGAACGGAGGACTCAACTCAGATTTGAAACACAGGTTGTCTCGAATCAACCTAGACGAATGATTAGGCACGCATGGAAGTGGTGTTGTAAGAGTCAACCTAAGAGGCTGTCTACCCTCATTGTGACTCAAGAAATATAAAATGAAATGTAAGGTGAAATAAAAGAAGATAGACAAGACTCGTATGATAGGTAACTGCTAGAACTCAGGATAGAAAGATAATCAGACTCACCCAAGCACAAGCAAACACAAAGCAAACCCTAGATTCACTTACTCAACTAGGTGATGACTGTGAAAGATCGGTCGTTAATCTCTTCAATTTTAGAATTAGATGATCAAATAGTTATATATCACAATCTCACAGGTGTAGTCTCCTATAGTAGACTGTGAACAAGTCGATGAATCCCCCAAGCAGCGAACTATCCATGTAAGAGCTCGGAACTAGCTCTAAGTAAATCCACCTCCCTAATCACAAGACTACTTCAGATAACATCTGAGGCAAGTGCTTGCAACAATAACAAGATGCGAGAATCAAAGTCCAAGCGCTTAGGGCACAAGTCCAAGTCTTTCAGCTCTACTCCTTATGTGTACATGCCTATCTCAGTTTAGAGAGTACTTGCGATAATGAGGGGATTGCTCTTCTAAATCAAGGAATGATGTCCGTTATGTTGAATTTTATAGTTAAATAGAATTAGCAGTTCCAAATTTAATTTTGAATTATCGCTTTTTTTTATCCTTTTGATTTTAGAACAAGCAATGTCTAACGATTTTTTTGGTGTAGTGAATGAAAACAAGGGGAGAAGATAAAAATGCAATGCACGGAAATCAATGATGCATACAAGGAGAGAAGATGCGGACTTGTTACTGATGATAGGGGAAATTCAAGGGTCTAGATATCTCACAAGGCGAGAGATCCAGTCGCTGAGTCGACCACTTAAAGATCCCCAGATCAATCAACAATTAACCCACAATAAATATGCAATGAATATCCAAAAATGTGGAGTTAAAATTTATTATAACTCTACATGTAAATGTGTATAGGTGTAAGTACAGGTAGAGGTCGAACACTGGGAGGCGAATGGTTGTATGTGATGTATCATTTAATTATTCAATCAATTGTTCATGTCCTTTTATTGTTTTTGTGGGTTTTGAATTTTATATATTTTCTTATATTTTTGTTTTTATAATTTTTATTTTGTTTTTATATTTTGTATATATATTTGTTTATATTTTTAGTAATATAAATATATAGATACATATATATACATATAAGATATATATAAAGAGATGTATATATAAGAAGAGAACGAAAGAGGAATAATATAATATATATAGAGAGATAAATACTAAATATATACATAGATATAATTTTTTTCAACTTTTTAATATTTTATATATTTTTTTATTTTTTTGCTGAAATATTTCTAATTTTTATGTATTTTTAATTTCAAAAATGTCCCTAATATAGGACTAATTAACTAGCCGCATAAAATTTGGGTTTTAAAAATATAAAATAAACTCCAAAAATTCCCAAATTAATTTTAATATATTAATACAAATATATAGAAAATTATAAAATAGAAATATGTATTTTTGGAATTTTTTAAGGATTTTTCTATTTTTTTGTTGGATTTTGGGGCTTTCTGATTTTTTTATTTTTCTTTTTCATGTTTTTAGGGTTTTTCAATTTCTGGACTCAATATAGGTATAATTATACCATATATATTTTTTTTGGAATTTTTCAAAATCATTTTCTATTTTTTTTGTATTTTATAATTTAGTCAGTGCAAAAAGGGCTTCTATTTCATTTTTAATAATTAGGAAAAATGCGAAAAAAATGCAAAATAGAACATGGCATGGAAGAGCATAGCATGGAGCACCTATCCTAATTTTTGTGAATTTTTAGAAGCCTCGTATGTATTTTTACTAAATGGATAAAAGACGCAAAATAATTAAGCCTAGTAGGGGCATTTTTGCAAATAAAATAAGTTCAGAGGGTTGCAGTGCAAAAACACCAAAATTTTATAACGTATTCTGCATTTTTCAGGACTAAAACCAAATAAACCAACCCGCCAGGGCCCACTTGCAATTTAACCATCACGTGGGACTACACGTGATCCGCACCCACAGGGACCAAAACGCAATTTCTGAAAATATAGGGTCCTCGTTGCAATTTTCCACAAAAATAATACACTGGGAATTTTATTTTTGGACTAAAAATAAATACGCAAACATAAAGGGGGACTTGTGCAATTTAACCACCTCACGTGGGACGACACGTGAGGTGACGTGGACTGGACCCAGGTGTAATATGAAAAAAATACATAGGGTCACATGCAAAATTTCCACATTATTGACAACGTTATATTTATTTTACAGTATTAAACATTAAATATACAAAAAGGAGGGGGTACAAGTGAAAATTACCCCCACATGCGCTGGATCTGACGGTGGAGCTTCGTGACTTATCCACGTGGCGCCTCCACGTGAGCCAATGACGCTTCGCCGATGAGCGGTGAGGATTAGACCACCCAAGGTGATCGGACGGTCAGAGCGATGCTCCATCGGACGGCTGTGATTGAAACTGGGGCCTTCGTCTTCATCCAACGGCGGGAAGCGCACGTGCAAGAACAGGGAAGAACGCTCGCCGGGGCGAGCTTCTTCCTCCTCGATCTCGCTCCTCCGCCGGTCTTCGCCGCACCTGAAGGTCCAAGACGCTTCCTGGAGGGTTGCTCTATCTGCTGGAGGTGGTAGATCGGCCGGAGACACGCTGGAGCGCCGCCACGAGCTCGGAGAAGGACAGCAGCTCCAGGTACCTCTGCCCGCTGGTAAATCGACTCCTGGTGCTTTGTGAGGTACCTAACCTGCACAGGAAGGTAGAGGGGCTCGAGGTCTTTCTCCTCGACCCGGGGTTTGAAGCTGGAAGCGCGGGGATGATGATGGGCGAGGAAGCTCCGGCGAAGGGTGATGGAGGAGCTTCGATTAGCAGAACCAAGGAGGCTCCGGTTGATAGGAGGTGGCTGGAAGGTGGAGAAGGCGAAGGGGAACGAAATGAGGGCAAAAGCGAGTCGGAAAACAGGCGGGGGTGCGGTGGGGAAGTCGCCGGAGCTGAGCTCCGGCGAACTTCGAATTACTTAAACTAAGCTAATCTACGAATCTAAATGCAAAATAAATGACAGGAATAAAATGCTGATATGAAAATCTACCTAAAAATTTAAAGGCGCAGCTCTTATACCTGAAGGGACTCCAGGGAGCAGGGCGGCCGCCGGAGCACCGCCGTGGGTGCAACCTCTACCTCTCCGATCGATTCAAGGTGCTGGCGAGCTCCTCCTGTCACAAGGAACATCGCCGGGATCGAATTCGGGGAAGGGATTGGCTGAAAGCTGACAAAAATTGAAGAGGAGGCGAAGGTTCCTTATTTATATACAAACTGGGCACCCTTATTGACCAGGTTGTAGCCGGCGATACGAGCTATGTACAAAGGATCTAAATGATCGACGGGGATCATGGATGAAGGGGGAGTAAATCTCGTGAAGTGATTGTTGTCGATTGATTACTGTAGTGAGCGGGAAAAATGCAAGAATATCGGGGAAAAGATGGTTCACGTCAAGTCAGACGCCTAGGGGCGCAGTTGACCGAGCGGTCAACAAACGCAAGGTCCTGATTGGTCCATGTCAACAAGAAGTTGACTGATTATTTTACCCTAATAAATGAATTAATTAGTTTTTACTTATAAAATAAAAAATGTTTATAAATTAGTGTAGTATTTATTTATGATTTTTATTTATTTTTTTGAAGTATTTTATTACGAGTTTATTAAAATAATGTATTTATGTATGTATTTACATGTATTTTTGTGTATTTTATTTTTAATTTGTTTATTTTCTTTTATTATTTTATTGGCTTTTTTAAAATTTATAATTTATTTTTGTGAGTATAAAGGTACTTTTATTTAATTTTTAAGAGTTTATTTACATTTTTAAATAAATGTGTTTGTGTATATGTAAGTATACTTATAGGTATTTTACCTATATATTATATACATTTTATTTATTTAATGAATTTTATTTGTTTTTTTTTGGATTTGTATTCTTAATAAGTTATATATAATATATACATTGTTATAAAAATATAAATGAATAAAGAATAAAAGAATAGAAATCCCTTTTATTTATGTACATATAGGTAGCATAGGTATTTTGCCTAGGTATTACCTAGGCTTATTTTATTTTACAAATTCTTTTTAGTTTTATTCTGATGTCAATATGTACATGAATTATATACATTATCTACAAAATTCTAAAAATATGAATTTATAAAAATAATGAATACTGAATAAAATGAATATTTTAATCAGGTATTATGTACAAGAAGGACCAAAAACCTAACTTCCACAGATGGACTCTAAAAATTATGAAACCAATTTTATAAAATAGTTATTGGAATGATATATACAATTAAAGGTGAGTTTGGGTAATTTGGAGTTCTTATTTGCAAGATATGGGTCTGTGAAGTTAAGATTTTGGCTTTTTATTTTGTGTATAAAATGTACACTGAGCATTATTTTTGCACAAACTCAACTTTGTATTTTTATTTACATTATTATCTACGACTTTCATGAACAAAGTTTCTTTATTTGATGAATAAATAATTATGTACAAAATAGGTGTCAAAAATGCATAAATAAATGAATAAATAAATGAGGTATTTATTGTACACTGGCCCTTATCTCCCCCTACTTTATTCCTTGTCAACCAATTCCATGCTGGCCTTGGTCTCGGGATTTGGGTCATAAAATATTTGCAATATTTTATTCCTTTTTCTTTTCTTCTCTTTATTCTATAATTTTGGCATTAAAAACCTTATTTAATGTGTAATTAAGATAGTGAATAATTAATGCTATTATGTACAAATAACGGTTATTTACATGTATTTGCTGGGGTTTTTAAGGCCAAAATGATAGAATAAAGGTGATGAAATGGAGATTCATCACCCCCCTATACTTGCCTTTGCTAGTCCCTAGCAAATACTTATGCAATAAGTACAAAAGAACAAAGAATAAGAAGAAAAGAAAAAGCAAAAATAAAGAATTTAAATAAATAAATTGAATTGATCATGATTATTAAACTCATCTGTACAAAATCAAAGTTTGGAGCTCAGGTTAGACCTTGGTGTGAGAATGTGTGTGGAACCTAGTCGGGAACCAAATCTAAAACACAACAGCCTCTGAGAGTAACAGAACTCGGTTCAAATCACCTCAATAGCCAAGTCAGAACTAGCCTACATCATACGCAAACCCTTATGACTATGAAGCTGACTTGTACGTGTAAGTGATAGTGGCTCTCCCCAACTGAAATGACAAAGAGACTGACTTCTCCAGAATGACAACCCAATGATTCCCTAATCCAACAACTCTTTCCTCGAGGAGCGGGGTATTCCCTTCTAAGTTCAAGTGGCATCTGACTCAAGAGGAGGAGGTAGAGAAAAGAATGGATGGTAGCCAGTGTAGCTACTTATCCTGGGATGCAAGACCAGTGTAGTCAAGTCATCCAGCTGCAGGCTCACAGGGTATAACTTTGATGCTCAAGCTTGCTTATTCTCTAAATACATATTTTGCAGGCATTTTATTTTTTTTACAGGCCTGACCATTTTTTTTTTCAACATACTATTTACAGCAGCATTTACATAAGGACTTTTTCCTCTTGAGCCAGAAGACTATCCCTCTTTTGAAGCTTTATCGCAACCCACAATCTCCTGTCTTTAGACCTCATGGCTATTGGAACAGGTTGGGGTGCACTTCCCTCCCTAGAGGAGGACGAATGTTTCCACCCGTGTGCGTCTCAGACTGGCAAATCCAACCCCCTCACCACTCCAACTGAGTTGAGCCAAGTGAAAGGTGCAAGTCTCCAAGTTAGGTCACGGTCGGCAAGAGTCATACGTGTGTCTCGAAAAGTTCTAGTTAGTCCACTGAGGTGACTTGAACCCAGCCCTGATTTCTCAAAGAATTAAGTCTGAATAGACCTGAAGTACCTTAAACCTAGTTCCCATAAGGTTCCAGTGCAGTTAGGTGCAGTAAGGTCTAACTAAGCTCCAAACTTCGACTTTATTGGACTAGTTCAAACATCAAGCTCAATCAAAGAATATAAATGCTATGCAAACGCTTTTTACAAATATGCAAAGAATAATGCAATTTTTTCAAAGAATTTTGAAAACAAAAAGATAAATTTTTACACAAAGAATTTTTTTGCAAATAATTTTGGCACTCACAGTATAAAATATGTACAACTATTTACACGGGCGTGCCGCTTTATTTTACAAGAATTAAGAGTTTACAATATAGTTTTTATTTATAGGTATATATGTACACTTACTAAAGAATTTTGTTTATTTTTAATTTTATTTATAATGATAATATATATATATATATTATTTTAGTTATTTATCATATGTGACTATTCCTCAAACTTATTTGACACAAATTTTTCAAACAATTTTTGAAAACTGTAGTCCAAAATAATTTTTACAAACATTTTTACAAACATGTACACACATTTGAAAATCATTTTGCAAAGGTTTTTCAAAATAGTATATATAGATTTTTCAAAATATTTTTGCAACCATTTTTCAAACCATTTGCAAATCATTTTTCAAACATTTTATTTCACATAAAAAAGAAAATTTTTACAAACCACACATTTTTACACAGGTTGAAAACATGTAACAAAATATTTTCAAAATAGTTTTCAATAAATGTTCACGGAGATTTTCAAACTATTTTTCAAACATTTTGCAAAAAACATTTTCACCTGATTTATTAATCAGTATATACAAAAAGAATTTGAGGGATATTCACATCTTTTTATTAAGGTTTTTTAATGAATTTTTAAAGAATTATTAGCCATATTGTTAAGAGAATACGGAAGTACGAGTTATGGCTAAAGTATATACATAGTATATACGACCCCCCTATACTTAGTTTGAGTTATGTCCTCATAGATCGAAAAGAAAAGAGAAGACATAACTCGTACTGAGTATAGACAAGTCTAAAGAATATACGAATAAGAGACGAACAAATGAGAAGTTGACCGTCCCCCCTATACTTAGGATCAAGTAATCCTAAGTATAGCAGACTGTACACAAAGTAGGGAGGGTCAAGGGTGGGAATAAACAGATCAAAGAATTAGCAAATCAGTGGTGCACCCCCCTATACTTATGACAAAGTACGTCCTAAGTACAGAAAACTGACACAAAGGGGCGACACCTTTTAATTAGATACAGACGATAGAAAAGAAAAAGAAAAGAAGAGATATATATAGATAGATGGAAAGATCGTTGAGAATATTCGCATCACTCCCCCTATACTTAGGGTGAGATATCCCTAAGTATAGTCAACAACAGGAGTGAGAAAAATGTGCAATGAAAGAACAACTCGGTGTGTGCCCCCTATACTTAGGACAAGGTACGTCCTAATTGTAGACACAAAGATGTGGTGATAGGTCTGGGGCACACAGAACATACGGGAGAAAGAATGAACAAGGCACACATATATACAAGCGGTGAAGAAACTAGTGAAGTACATGACGGTATCTGGTAAGCGACTACCGTGCTCTCGTCGTCGTCTCCCTGTGAGAACGAGGACGCAGTCATAAGATGAAAATACACCTGAATATGCAATCAAGTGGGTGTCAGCTATCGGGGACAAATAGGTCAAAAGGTTAGATATCGGGTCCAGTAGCATAAAGTAGTCAATCGGCTCATAAGGAGTGAATGAGTGAGTGGAGCCGATACCGTAAGACCGAGAGGAAGAAAGAGCAGTACAAACTCCTCCGGTCAATCAGAGTCCCAGATAGATCAGAAATAAAACATATGAGACTGTGTGATGCACGGTGGTGATATAATCTGAAAGTTACACGAATACACCGAACAACACAATATGTGGGTCACTCTTGCGAGGGTCCTCAAGGTGAGTGAAATCAGAGAATAATCAGAAGACTCGGCTCCGTGCTCCAACAGAAAGGAGACACAACCAGGGATGAAGCCTAGTAAACCAGTCAGAAGACCCGGCTTCGTGCTCCACCAACAGGAGACACCAGAAAAGAAGCCGAGTACATAGAAAATGATGTACTTTCCCGCAGATAACCCTCGGGGAGTAGTACATGCTAGTCAATGAATAATCATAACAGAAGCTCACCCTTCTGAGGGTCGTCAAGGAGAGCAGGCTCAAAGGAGCTTGATCCATCAGACGGATCATAGAAATGGTCTCGGTAGGCGACAGATCGGCTACCAGCAGAAGAGACCGTAAAATAAAGAAAGTGTAGCAGCGTCCCGCAAATAACCCTCGGGGAGCGGTCTGCCAACTAGTCATGGGAATAGCAGATACCAGAAGCTCAACCTTGCGAGGACCGTCAAGGCGAGCAGACTCAAAGGAGTCTAATCAGAAAGGTCCCATGATCCACAGATCAGATAGGCACTCAAGATGGGACCAAAAATCATGTACATCAGACGACTCGATTCCGTGCTCCGCAGATCGGAGACACAGTCAGAAGGTGAAACCGAGCGTAAATAGAGTGTCACAGTCTCTAGCAGATAGTCCTCGGAGAGTGCTGCGATCTAGGCAAGGAATAGTAAGAATATGTCTCTACCTTGCGAGGGTCGTCAAGGAGAGAGAAGGGCTCGAAGGAGTCGGATCCATCAGCCGGACCCACATAGTGGTCTCAGTAGCCGACAAATTGGCTACAAAAAGAAGAGACTGATCAGATCGGAAATATGTCACAGTCTCCCGCAGATAACCCTCGGGGAGCTATGAGCTAGGCATGGAATAATCAGAAAAGTGGAGCTCTGCCTTGTGAGGACCGTCAAGGAGAGCGGACTCAGATGAGTCAAGTACATTGGCCTCGTGTACTGACAGGTCAGGTACACAATCATAGGGGGAGGCCAATCAAGCATATCATCTGACTCGGTTCCAGGTCCCACCACAATGGCGACCCAAGAAGTGAATGGAACCGTAGTCTTAGAAATTGTCGCATTCTCCCGCAGATAGTCCTCGGGGAGGAATGCGAGCTAGATCAGTGTAGGTCATGGGAATGCTGGCAAGTCATCTCAGGTCCTCAAAGCAATAAATCGTTCAATCATCTGGAGGGCATAAGATCATGCAAGGGAGCAAATAATCATGTCATTCACCAAACATCCCTTGGGTCAATCCAGTCAGCTGAGATGGCACAAAAAATAGTCAGGATTCCTCTAAGTGCCAGGGTGGATTAGAGAGTCAGGAGATCAAGGATGGGTCAATCAGGAAGATGAGAGATCATGTAGGATCCGCACACCTATATCAGGAAGTCCAAATTAGAATAATCAGTCAATCCTCAAAAATCAAGATGGGTGGAACCTCAAGGTAGATAGATCCATCAGTACTCATGAACTCATCATCGAGTCATCGCATCATATCACATCCTCAATCCGGTGTGCGAGAACTAAAATTCCCCAATAATGCATCACACTTATGCTCTATGCATCATCAAAAATCCTCAATAAGCTCATATGCATGTATCAAAGACAAATCCATCACATCAATCTCAGCAACCTCAACATCATGGGCTCGACTTACAAATAATCAGTATACATAATCCTCGATGCGGGCCTCATCAAACTGCACAGCATTCCCGGGTAAAGGGAGAGATGATACGGGGGACACAAGGAAGATGGATAAGAAGGGTAACACAGTGAAGTGGAGAAGCTGATTGAGCGGGTGTGCCAATATCATGGGTAGTAGAAGAGTGATACATAGGGTACGAGGAGGGCGGGCGAGAAGGTCGAGACACAGTCAAAATTGGGTGTTCCACACAGGGCGGGAACACCGTCAAAATGGTGGTCCGAAGAGAGTGTTCTCCCCGAACCGGAGAGGATGGGGATGACACGGAGAATACGAGGAAGATGGTGAAGAAGAGGGGGAACAAAGGACTTGGCGAAGAATGATTGAGCTCAAGCGCCAATATCACGACTCGATGCAACATGAAGAGATATATGTATAAGAGAGATAGAGAGACTCAAAGATAAAAAATGCATGACTCACACGGACGGGTCCGGCTACTCTAGCAATGAATGAAAAACATAATGGACTCCAAGTCACAATCAAGACACAAGGCAAACCCCCGATTCACCTACTCAACACAGTGAAGACCATCAGGTGACGGTCATTTATCTTTTCAATTTTAGAGTTAGGTGAAATCACAAAAATTGTACAATCACATAGGAGGCTTGATAGGATTTGGGCTCTACTCCTTAGTGTGTACGTGAGCAATTTAAAACGCATACAATGAGGGGGTTCCTCTCCCCAAGACAAGGAGTCCATTAGGTTTTATTTTTAAGTCCAATAGAGTTAGCAGTCCCCATTTTATTTAAGTTATCACTTTTTTGGTATTTTTAATTCACGTGCCTATCGAGGTTCCAATTTACATTAAGCATCCTAGGTTGGCAAAAACAGAGGGAGAAGATCGGAAAAGCCATGCAAGTCGAAAAACGATGATGCATGCCAAGTAAGAAGACTTACAGTGCCTCCCAGCTCTCTCCATGCGGGATGCATAACAGAATTTGAAACCTATGCTATATGCAAATGCAAACCGAAGAAATCGCCCTAGGTACAGAAATTGCTATTATCGTGAAGCACCACAAGTCGCTCATTAATCTTTAGCCTCAAAAAGTCCGGTCTTGGCTCACCCCTCCTCTGTGCCCAACACACTTGAGCTTAGGAGAAAGCGCTTTGCAGGGCTCGCTGTGGCACAAAGGCTAAGAGATAAATGAACGGCTGTTTAGAGTTGATCTAGATCCAAAGCGAACTATAGGTACATGCAAATATTAGGGGGTTTGGACCTAACTCTACGAGCAAGCAACTCCTAAGCTAAGGCTCATTTACACACAAAATAATAAAAATAAAATAAAAGAAAAAGCGTCAAAAATCATCGAGGCCCCCAAGGGAACAATCCCTCGGGCACTGGACCTCGGGAGTTTTCATGTACCTGTGAGAGTCCTGTATTATTACATGTTTCTAAGTGTCACTCTCTCACATGAATATACATAATAAAATAAAATAAAATAAAATGCATCAAAAGTGTGGACTGTCTTCCAAAAATCCTCCTTCGTCGGTCCTTGATGCTCTCTCCTGTTGGCTAGGCATCGAAGAGCCAACTCCACCTCGCTTGGGTGCATAGGTCCTCCTAAGAGGTCCTCCTTCACTTGGTGGTCCCCCCTCGCATCACAGACAATGAAAGGAGATGGTCAAAGCAGTCAATCCAATAATGTCAAATAAAAATAAAAACCGAACAAATAAACACTGCATGATGGACATGAGCAATTAATTGAATAAATAAACAAATACGCTCACAAAATCATACAAAATCCGTTGCCTCCCCGGCAACGACGCCATTTGATGAAAGGGGAAATTCAAGGGTCTAGATATCTCACAAGGCGAGAGATCCAGTCGCTGAGTCGACCACTTAAAGATTCCCAGATCAATCAACAATTAACCCACAATAAATATGCAATGAATATCCAAAAATGTGGAGTTAAAATTTATTATAACTCTACATGTAAATGTGTATAGGTGTAAGTACAGGTAGAGGTCGAACACTGGGAGGCGAATGGTTGTATGTGATGTATCATTTAATTATTCAATCAATTGTTCATGTCCTTTTATTGTTTTTGTGGGTTTTGGATTTTATATATTTTTTTTATTTTTGTTTTTATAATTTTTATTTTGTTTTTATATTTTGTATATATATTTTTTTATATTTTTAGTAATATAAATATATAGATACATATATATACATATAAGATATATATAAAGAGATGTATATATAAGAAGAGAATGAAAGAGGAATAATATAATATATATAGAGAGAGAGATAAATACTAAATATATACATAGATATAATTTTTTTCAACTTTTTAATATTTTATATATTTTTTTATTTTTTTGCTGAAATATTTCTAATTTTTAGGTATTTTTAGTTTCAAAAATGTCCCTAATATAGGACTAATTAACTAGCCGCATATAATTTGGGTTTTAAAAATATAAAATAAACTCCAAAAATTCCCAAATTAATTTTAATACATTAATAATAATATATAAATAATTATAAAAGAGAAATATATATTTTTGGAATTTTTTAAGGATTTTTCTGTTTTTTGTTGGATTTTGGGGCTTTCTGATTTTTTTATTTTTCTTTTTCATGTTTTTAGGGTTTTTTAATTTCTGGACTCAATATAGGTATAATTATACCATATATATTTTTTTTGGAATTTTTCAAAATCATTTTCTAATTTTTTTGTATTTTATAATTTAGTCAGTGCAAAAAGGGCTTCTTTTTCATTTTTTTAATAATTAGGAAAAATGCGAAAAAATGCAAAATAGAACATGGCGTGGAAGAGCATAGCATGGAGCACCTATCCTAATTTTTATGAATTTTTAGAAGCCTCGTAGGTATTTTTACTAAATGGATAAAAGACACAAAATACCTAAGCCTAGCAGGGGCATTTTTGCAAATATAATAAGTTCAGAGGGTTGCAGTGCAAAAACACCAAAATATTATAACGTATTCTGTATTTTTCAGGACTAAAACCAAATAAACCAACCCGCCAGGGCCCCCTTGCAATTTAACCATCACATGGGACTACACGTGATCCGCACCCATAGGGACCAAAACGCAATTTCCGAAAATATAGGGTCCTGGTTGCAATTTTTCACAAAAATAATACACTGGGAATTTTATTTTATGGACTAAAAATAAATACGCAAACATACAGGGGGACTTGTGCAATTTAACCACCTCACGTGGGACGACACGTGAGGTGACGTGGACTGGACCCAGGTGTAATATGAAAACAATACAGGGGTCACATGCAAAATTTCCACATTATTGACAACGTTATATTTATTTTACAATATTAAACATTAAATATACAAAAAGGAGGGGGTACAAGTGAAAATTACCCCCACAGGCGCTGGATCTGACGGTGGAGCTTCGTGACTTATCCACGTGGCGCCTCCACGTGAGCCGATGATGCTTCGCCGATGAGCGGTGAGGATTAGACCACCCAAGGTGATCGGACGGTCAGAGCGATGCTCCATCGGACGGCTGTGATTGAAACTGGGGCCTTCGTCTTCATCCAACGACGGGAAGCGCACGTGCAAGAACAGGGAAGAACGCTCGCCGGGGCGAGCTTCTTCCTCCTCGATCTCACTCCTCCGCCGGTCTTTGCCGCACCTGAAGGTCCAAGACGCTTCCTGGAGGGTTGCTCTATCTGCTGGAGGTGGTAGATCGGCCGGAGACACGCTGGAGCGCCGCCACGAGCTCGGAGAAGGACAGCAGCTCCAGGTACCTCCGCCCGCTGGTAAATCGACTCCTGGTGCTTTGTGAGGCACCTAACCTGCACAGGAAGGTAGAGGGGCTCGTGGTCTTTCTCCTCGACCCGGGGTTTGAAGCTGGAAGCGCGGGGATGATGATGGGCGAGGAAGCTCCGGCGAAGGGTGATGGAGGAGCTTCGATTCGCGGAACCAAGGAGGCTCCGGTTGATAGGAGGTGGCTGGAAGGTGGAGAAGGCGAAGGGGAACGAAATGAGGGCAAAAGCGAGTCGGAAAACAGGCGGGGGTACGGTGGGGAAGTCGCCGGAGCTAAGCTCCGGCGAACTTCGAATTACTTAAACTAAGCTAATCTACGAATCTAAATGCAAAATAAATGACAGGAATAAAATGCTGATATGAAAATCTACCTAAAAATTTAAAGGCACAGCTCTTATACCTGAAGGGACTCCAGGGAGCAGGGCGGCTGCCGGAGCGCCGCCGTGAGTGCAACCTCCACCTCTCCGTTCGATTCAAGGTGCTGGCGAGCTCCTCCTGTCACAAGGAACATCGCCGGGATCGAATTCAGGGAAGGGATTGGCTGAAAGCTGACCAAAATTGAAGAGGAGGCGAAGGTTCCTTATTTATACACAAACTGGGCACCCTTATTGACCAGGCTGTAGCCGGTGATACGAGCTATGTACAAAGGATCTAAATGATCGGTGGGGATCATGGATGAAGGGGGAGTAAATCTCGTGAAGTGATTGTTGTCGATTGATTACTCTAGTGAGCGGGAAAAATGCAAGAATATCGGGGAAAAGATGGTTCACGTCAAGTCAGACGCCTGGGGGCGCAGTTGACCGAGCGGTCAACAAACGCAAGGTCCCGATTGGTCCATGTCACAAGAAGTTGACTGATTATTTTACCCTAATAAATGAATTAATTAGTTTTTACTTATAAAATAAAAAATGTTTATAAATTAGTGTAGTATTTATTTATGATTTTTATTTATTTTTTTAAAGTATTTTATTACGAGTTTATTAAAATAATGTATTTATGTATGTATTTACATGTATTTTTGTGTATTTTATTTTTAATTTGTTTATTTTCTTTTATTATTTTATTGGCTTATTTTAATAATTTATAACTTATTTTTGTGAGTATAAAGGTACTTTTATTTAATTTTTAGGAGTTTATTTACATTTTTAAATAAATGTGTTTGTGTATATGTAAGTATACTTATAGGTATTTTACCTATATATTATATACATTTTATTTATTTAATGAATTTTATTTGTTTTTATTTTGGATTTGTATTCTTAATAAGTTATATATAATATATACATTGTTATAAAAATATAAATGAATAAAGAATAAAAGAATAAAAATCCCTTTTATTTATGTACATATAGGGAGCATAGGTATTTTGCCTAGGTATTACCTAGGCTTATTTTATTTTACAAATTCTTTTTAGTTTTATTCTGATGTCAATATGTACATGAATTATATACATTATCTACAAAATTCTAAAAATATGAATTTATAAAAATAATGAATATTGAATAAAATGAATATTTTAATCAGGTATTATGTACAAGAAGGACCAAAAACCTAACTTCCACAGATGGACTCTAAAAATTATGAAACCAATTTTATAAAATAGTTCTTGGAATGCTATATACAACTAATGGTGAGTTTGGGTGATTTGGAGTTTTTATCTGCAAGATATGGGTCTGTGAAGTTGAGATTTTGGCTTTTTATTTTGTGTATAAAATGTACTCTGAGTATTATTTTTGCACAAACTCAATTTTGTATTTTTATTTACATTATTATCTACAACTTTCATGAACAAAGTTTCTTTATTTGATGAATAAATAATTATTTACAAAATAGGTCTCAAAAATGCATAAATAAATGAATAAATAAATGAGGTATTTATTGTACACTGGCCCTTATCTCCCCTACTTTATTCCTTGTCGACCAATTCCATGCTGGCCTTGGTCTCGGGGTTTGGGTCATAAAATATTTGCAATATTTTATTCCTTTTTCTTTTCTTCTCTTTATTCTATAATTTTGGCATTAAAAATCTTATTTAATGTGTAATTAATACAATGAATAATGAATGCTATTATGTACAAATAACTGTTATTTACATGTATTTGCTGGGGTTTTTAAGGCCAAAATGATAGTATAAAGGTGATGAAATGGAGATTCATCAGTCACCCTCACTCTACATGCAAAGTGATCCGTGCAAAAATGTAAATCTAACCTAAATGCACGAAAATTGAAAGTAAAAGGTGTCACCTAGAAAGAGTGAATAGTTATACACGGGGAAGAATCGATTTTATTTGTCTAGGTTATGCGGCCTTATGTCTAAATAAACTATGATATGCACAAGCAAGAAAGAAATACTAATCAAGCACCTATATGCTCACAGAAAACCACGGAAAATAAAGAAAAGATGATGAAAACAAAAATCACGATGAGGTCCCTCAAGTGCACCTGCACTTAGCGAAACATACCTTGTTAATGATAAAGGCTGGAAACAAGCTGGGATGCCCTTATGGAACCCCTTCCAGAAAAGTAAAAACGAGCGAATGCCCATTCCTCTCTGACCAAAGAAAAGAAAAAGTATACAAAACTACACAGCTCCTGTATCCGTTTTGCGCTGCTCCTCTACAACCAACTCACGAAGAACGTCTGTCTCCAAGTACCTTGGTTGCTTGGCTCCCGAAGAACTAGGCCCTGTAACACAATGCAAGCATGAAAGTTGTAAAAAGGATACAAGAAATAAAAAAAGAGAGAAAGAAAAGAAAAGAAACTAGAAATAAATGAAACAGATGCCAAAAAAGAGAGAAAATGAAACCCTAAAACCTAAGGCTCTAATCTATCTACCCAAGCGTTACCTCCCCGACAATGGTGCCATCTTAAAAATTACCTGATCTGATAGTTCTAAAAGTAAAACTATCGTCGTTGTGTCGATTAGGTGAAATTTGCATAAAAAGATTTGTTTTATTTTTATTTAAACTCCTAAACTCAAAGGTATAACGATAAGTAAGGGAGTGTCGAACTCAGGGAGGTAAACTATCAAACTAAGTTATAATAGGTAGAGTGACTAAAGAATGAGAGTTTTCTGATTTTTATTTATTTTTATGAATTTTTAGTAGATTTTATGAAATTTATATTATTTTTGTGGTTTTATATACCTATAAGTAAAGTAGTATGAGTATTGATTTTATATTTTTTTGGTTTTCTATGCAGAATATAGTAAAATATACTATATGTAATTTTATAAGATTTTTAAAGGTATTTTTATATTTTTATGGATTTTGTGAGTTTTGTATTTTTTATTATTTTATGATTTATTAAAAATATGAACTTTATATTTTTCAAAATAAATTTTAGTACTATATATAGTAGAATACTAAGTATACTAATATATTTATATTTTATTATAGTTTTCATGAATTTTAATACTACCGATTTAATAGTCCGGTAAATAGGGGCTTTATTGTAAATCTGGAAAACCTTTTTTAAGCACGTGAAAATATATGGAAACAATGGGGATTTGAGCGCAAAACACCCTAAACCTGACATGAAGAAGCACGTGTATCACAGCTCATGAGGGACTTGTCCGTAATACATGCAAATGTTAGGGATCTATTTACAATTTAACAAAAAGTCAGATGTGCATTCATGATGCACGTGAGCTCGTCGCTAAAGCGGTGGGGCGGTGGAGTCAAAGTGAAGCTGACGCGGGGCGTGCAGATGACCGTTCGATCGACCTGGATCGCTCGCGATTTCTCTGCAAGGTTCTTCCCCAAATCGCAAACCCGAAGGTAGCGCGGGTCGATCTCCTATCTCCCGCCGGTGATTTAGATGTTTCAGATCGTGCGGATGAAGGTATACGAATCTGGTTCTCTCTCGACCAGGCGATGGTTGCTTCGATTCGTTGTTGACAATGATCGAGACTTGCAGGGCTGGAAGCTCGATCTCAGTTAGGTATGGGGATGTTCTCCAACTGTGTTTCCTCGATGAGGTGGAGGAGATCTCTGACGGCAATTCTCTACTATAGGTGAAGCGAAGGGCGGCAAATGCTATGGAGTAGACGTTCAGATCTAGATGGGAGAAGATGGTCGCCTCCAAGTGCTCTATTATGGATATCTCGATCGATTGAAGCAGATGAAAATAACAACAGACGACTCAGTGCCTATGAAAATGCGATTCAATTGATTATTACCAGCAGGAATAACTTGATCTCTAGGTGTTGATCAGCAGGTGTTTCAAGTCTATGATCAATCTGCAGGTGTCTTGATGAAGATCCTGTGTGATAAAACGAAGGCTCAAGGCTTCGATCCTTGGTTGATTGTTAGAGATAGTGGGGACGTGAATGGATGGGTTCTAGTGAAGATGAAGGAGGGAACCGGATCTTAGATCGATTCTGATCTGAGTTGATTAGGTTGCGAGAGATATACAGAGAAGCAGGACAAATCAGGATGAAAATGGGGGCGATCAGAGAGGTTTCTGTATCAGATTTGAAGAAGAAAATGGGAAGGAAGAGAAGGGATTGAAGGAAGTGAACTGAAGAGGGAAAAGGGGGGGAGGAAATAGAATATCCTAACCTGGAACACAATGTGGATTCCTATGGATTGAGCTCTAATGGGCTCGCTGATGATTGCCCATGACTTGCGGCGGACAAGGAGGATATGTGCGATGGAGATGATTCTCGACAACGACATTGTGATCTCACCAACATGTGACTCTCTCTCTCTCTCGACGGAATCGAGGGTCTATCACTCTCCTCGTTTGGAGCTCACAGAGGAGGTAGAAGGTTGTAAATCGCGGATGAAATGGCCGAGAGGGTGTGTGGTCCTTGAATAGATTATGGAGGTGGAAGAGACGAGGTGAACAGCGAGAGGTTAGGCCGTGGTCCTAGGTCGTTGGATCTTTTAGGATGGAGAGGGAGAAAGAGGAGAGAATGAGGAAGAAGAAAGTTGGTGAGAGAAAATTAATATTAATTAAATAAATCAAATGAATATAAATTATAATTAATTAATAAATAATTTATTAATGAGTTTTAATTAAATAAATAATATTATTTAATTATTTAAATATATATGTAACTCATATGTATATTATACCTAAAAAATTAATGTAATTAATATTTTAAGTTCTTTTAATTTTTAATAACTTTTATTTTTATTTTATAGTAATAATATAACATTAATAGAATATTAATAATGTAAAATAATACAAGAAATATT
This sequence comes from Ottelia alismoides, assembly GCA_037367405.1. NCBI lineage: Eukaryota > Viridiplantae > Streptophyta > Magnoliopsida > Alismatales > Hydrocharitaceae > Ottelia > Ottelia alismoides. The sequence continues at coordinate 770,564 of JAZKJV010004903.1, read as the reverse complement.
AAAAATTAAATAGAGTAAAATTAAAATATATTATACAAGTAATAAGGTCTTAAAATCTACTTTTTGCATATTTGCATATTGACTCTAATTTTAGTGAAATCACTTTTATTTGAGAGATAATTTTATAAAATGAACTTTAAAAGTAAGTACACCCAATTCAGAGTTTATGTGGCTGAGATATGAGATTCACAAGTTTGGGTTTGTGGCCTTTTGGTTTTGCAATTTATTGGTATTATTAACAATTAATTCTATGTTATATTGTTATATTTTCAATTGATTTTTTATAAAGAATTAAGTTAATTGGAGTTAGTATGATTTTTTTAAGAAATAAATAATATTTATATACATACATTACATATATACAAAGGGTCCAATCGTCAAAACTCATACGATTTATTATAATATTTTTTTTGATATTTTTAGTAAATACTATTAACTATAAGACAGTTGAAAAGTGAGTTTATTCAATTTGGATTTTCTATAAATAGTTATGAACCTTGAAAGTCGACTTTTACGATTGTTTTGATTCATTGTAAATTATTAATTTATTAATTATATTTTTTTGTTATTGTTATAAATTAATATATATTATTATGAGCAACATTAATGAAGAAAATATTTTTATTTGAGATTATTCATAAACCCTAAATCGTCCTACGATAATTTATTGAAATTAACGTTTTAATGTGTTCATTATTGGCAGGTAATTTGGATTAATCAGAAAGACCAATAAAATTAATTTTCTAATTAAAGTGAGCGGTCAGATTTTTTTACTTGGTCAAGCCCAAGGTCAAACTCAAGGAGGCCACTGTCTCCTTAAGTCAATTATTATTTGATCTAAATATTAGGTTTTCATAGAGGTATTTTTTAAAAAATTTTATGCAATTAATTATGAAATGCAATTTCAGTCCAATGATATCGAAAAATCCTAAACTGTCCAGAATGTAAAAATGATGAAATTAAGCTACTGTAATTTTTTTTTGGAATTTTCTAATACGAAATGAATTTATTTCGAATTAAATATGCATGTAGGGTGATTTTGAGAAAAGTAATATTAATAATTAACAAATCTATTTATTTCTCGAAAATAAATTTATCCTAGATAGGTCTATATGAGCAGTATTTAGGAAAAATAATAGCTCCTAAAAATATTGGGTTTACTCCTATTATAAATAATTACTAAAATCACCACTTAATTTATTCTGGTATAGATGCAAATGGAATGATTTTTGGGGCACTATGAAAACACAATTAATTCTATCCACTTTGAATTTTTAGATAAATAATCAATTTAATAAAAATTTAAGAGCACATAGTGGGAAAAATATACAGTTTTCCACAAAATTAATTATAATTAATAGACTACAACTTACAAAATTACCATTAAATATCCACATGATAGAGAATAAATAGTTCTGCAATATACTATTTTTAAAATTGAAAATTGATGACAAATGTTTATTCAAATAAACATGCAAAGACAAGTGTATGCACCCCATTAATAAAAATGATAAATAAAGAGTGATGCTGATAGGAGCCTGAGGGAGATTACCAAGACCCACTGGGTTTTATTGTAAATTTACAGGTATACACGTGCCACACATGTGAGTTGGTCGGGGGAATGAATTCAATGCAATTCCCTTGAAGTTTATAGCCTTGAGCATAAATTGCCCAGCCCCCGCGTGAGGGGCATGTGAGGGAGCGAGGGTCGAGGTGCTTTGGTCTAATCTTGAGGCTAGGGCTTTCCCAGCCTCCACCTGGCTGGTAGCGGTAGGGTGGCTAGCACCGCCTCGGCGCCCAAGGTTGAGGCATGGAAGTGCTAGGGCACGGCAGTGTACGTGACCTTCTCGGATCACCCGATGTTGATCAGGCGATAGCTATAGCTCAGGAACAGGTTGACGGTTGGGTTTAGATGGGTTATTCTCCAAAGAAGACTGAAGGATGAGGCAGGGCGATGTTGGGTAGCGATCGGTCGAGGGAGGGGTGCTGCTATTGAGGATGGGCGGAGTTGAAGCGCAACTACTCGATGAGGAAGAGGTGTTGTGGCGTGCAGGCTGAGGGCATGTGCCTTGAGGTAGAGAAGAAGGTGGTGGCGCTAGGGTTCTCTAGAGAAGGATGCTCGATGGAGGTGTGACCGAGGTCAGCAAACAGAGCTCGAGGGCACTCGGGCGACTGAAAGGGTCGAGGCACGAGGTGGAGCGGCCAAAGGGCGATCGATGTGAGTAGTTGTCGATGTTGTACGAAGGGTGCAACAACAGAGAAGCAGGACGAGGTGATAGGGTCAAGGCGAAGTGGGCGGTGGATCTTCTTGTAGTGGCGGTCAAAGTGCGACACACATGGAGGTGTTGCGGTGAAGGCGGAAAGTGGGGAAGTGGGCGACGACGGGACAGAGCATGAAGAGGAGAAGAAGCGGAAATAGCCAGATTGGGTTGGACAGTGGTGAAGCCTAAGGGCTGTTGAGGTGGTCAATGGAAGAGGTGCGAAGCGGAGCTCCACTGATCGATATGAGAAGAAGAAAAAGGAGGGAAAGAAAGGGAATACCTGGGGAGAAGATCTTGTGGAACGAAGGATGGTCTGGGAAGGAACTCACAAAGGAGCTTCGATCTTTGCTCAAGACTTCAGTTGAAGTCGAGCTCCAACAGCTACAAGAGGCAACTACGACATGAGGTGGCAACCTCCTGGATCTCGCCAAGAGAAGGGTCGATCTTCGCTCACCCTTGGTTGAGCTTCTGCTGTCACCAGAAGACTCGAGGGAACTCTCGACCTCTTGCAAGAAAAATGTTGGATGGGGGAACATTATAGTAGTTGATGTTCTTTTATGGATGGTTGACAAAGATCGTAGAGAGATGCGGGAGGTTACGGAAGGTGAGCGAGGTGGTTGCGGGTCTGCCGCACGAGGTAGGGAGATGGGAGAGAAATGAGGGAAAGGCAGAGGAGGTTGGGTTGCACAGTCGTTGGTGACATGGGGAGTGGAGATTGAGAGGAGAGAATGGTGAGGGAGGCGACAATTGGGTGGCACGGTGGGGAGGGCTACAAGTGGTGGGCAGTTACCTCAAAAGGAGGAGGTAATGGCAAGGGAGGCGGCAGTTGGGCAGTTGCGACCGAGATGGGAGGAGGAGAGAGGGGAAAGAAGAGGGAGGAGAGAGCTGTAGGGGAGTGGGCATGGAGACAAAATGGCGGCCAGAGGCTGTTGCATGGCTGCACAGTGGGCGTGCGCCGTGGGAAGAGGGCGGAGGACTGAGCATGCAAGGGAGAGAGAAAGAGGGCCATGTAGCGCACAGAGGCGCGACCACGAGGTGAAAAAAATCAAAATAAAAATAAATTAATAATAATAATTAAGCTAATAAAATAATAAAATAATAAAATAACTAATTAGTAAATAAATAAAATAAAATAAAATAATAAAGGGGACACACGTGGTGGCTCCAGGAGCTGCCATGTGTCGCACCCAGAAAATTCAAAAATTAAATTAAAGGGAAATAAAAATGAAATAGCAAACAAAGCAAAATCAAAAAGTGGTATACATAAAAGTTGCTCATCTCGACGATAGCTACAACTTTTCTAAAGGGCCAAAATCAAAAGGAGATCATCTATACAAACATTATTTTTAGTGATACTCTATAGATATAAAATACTGATTTTTTTATATTTTGTATTTTTTTTTATATTTTGCCTTTTTTTTATCATTTTTAAATAAGATAAAAATAAAAAATGATGACAATGAATGAAGTTGTGCATAGAATAAGCATCCACATGGGCAAATGGTTGGCAATTGGGACACGTATTTGCTTCTATTATGTTAACAACAACTATTGCTAATCCATTAGAATTATGGAATAGATATTGGAAGATATTAACGGATGATTACCAACAAAGACATGCACATGATAATGATCAAATACAATCCACATTTCAAGATAGTGGCTTACAAGCAAAAGAATTGCCTCATCTTCAATCCATCCTACGAAGAAATGGGAGGTTTCTTAATGATTACTCAATGCCTCATATGCCGATTTCAAGCTCATTTACATAAGAAAATAATATAATCCTTGTGGAGGAAGCACAATATTATGTAGAAATGGAAGAGTTCGACTTTTTACATCTATTTTCTTTTTTGAGTGAAACTGTGAAGATATTATTGATTCATGCAATAATAACTTAGTCGTCCTCTTCTTTGTGCATGGAAGTAGCATGGTAGGGAAAACCTTCCTATGGAGAACATTGTTGGAAGATACTAATGGATGATTACCAACAAAGACAGGCAAATTATAATGAGCAAATACAATCCAAAGTTCAAGATAGTGACTTACAAGCAAAAGGATTGCCTCATCTTCAGAAGAAATGGGAGGTCTCTTGATGATAAGTCAATGCCTCATATATTGATTTCAAGCTTATTTACAGAAGAAAATAATATAATCCTTGCAGAGGAAGCATAATATGATGTAGCAATGGAAGAGTTTGATTTTTACGTCTATTTTCTTCCTTGAATGAAGAACAAAAGAATATATATGAAAATATTATTTATTCTTCCAACAATAAATTAGGCCTCCTCTTCTTTGTGCATGGAAGTGACAGGGTGGGGAAAACATTCTTATGGAGAATATTGATTGCACGCCTTTGTTCTCAGCAACAAGTTGTACTACATGTTGCCTCCTCAGTCATTACTTCTCTACTCCTTCCTAGAGGGCGTACTGCATATTCTAGATTAAAAATTCCTGTACATTTAGATGAATTTGCAACATGCCATATAACAAGACAATATGGATTTGATAAGTTACTTTGCAATGCGACATTGGTTATATGGGATGAAGCTCCAATGATGCCTAAACACACATTTGAAGCTGTATAGATCACTAAGAGATCTCCTAAGTAGCACTAGGGTCGATGCAAAATCACACACATTTGGTGGTATAACAATGGTATTTAGAGGGGATTTTCGTCAAATTCTCCCTGTCATCTCGAAGGGCACTCGTGCTTGATATTATTAATGCCTCTCTACCCTAAAGCTATCTTTCGAATGATTTCATTGTGATGTGCCTTACAAGAAATATGCGCTTGGTAGTTGGATGTAACAAAAAGGCTACCAACAATCCACAATTTGCAGAATGGCTCCTTAATGTTGGTTGCGATAATGTCCGCAATATTGTTGTTCAAGATACATGTGGCTACTCATTGATAGATATTCCTACCGATATGTCAATTGATCTAAAGCTAGGAATAATGGGTTTAGTCGATGTTATCTATCCAAGTGTAGCTCAAAACTACTTGACCCCACCATTCTTTAGAGATCGTACTATTTTGGCTGCGCGAAAAACCGTTGTTATTGATGTTAATGAGCTCTTACTTAAGAAGTTATTGGGAAAAGAGTTCGTTTTTTCAGCTACGATAAAGCAGTCCCACTTGAAGGGGACAGAATATCTCCTGATTTGGAATACTCCATTGAGTATTTAAACTCCATTAATCTCCCAAAATTACAATTGTTGCTCCTATAATATTGTTAGGAAACATCAATTAATCAATAGATCTTTGCAATGGTACACGTCTCATTATCAAAGAATTTCAAATGAGAGCAATCAATGCTCAAATATTATCAGGATATACGTCGAAGGCCATGTCTACTTGTCAAGAATTGACTTGATCACATCAAACACATGAAGTAGTTTCTCATTAATGTCTTCTTATAAAGCTGACTTTCGCAATGAACCATGGTCAAACATTAACACATGTTGGCTTATACTTACAAACATCGATTTTTAGTCATAGACAACTTTATGATGCTTGTCAAGAGTTACATCTCAGGGTGACCTAAAGTTCCTGTTACCAGACAATACAGATTTTCCATAGAATTTTACTAAAAATGTTGTCTACCAAGAAGTTCTAGCTGAAATCAAGGCCCGGTGTTCCTCTTCATTTTAAACCAAATCTAGTAACTTAAATTTTTTTCTCATATCAAATTGTTTTATTTAAATATGTTCTTTCGACAAGATTTTTTAAAATGACACACTTTGCAGCTAATTACAACATAGAGGCAAAGAGCAACAACCAACAACAACAATCAAGTTACTATCAGATTGAAGAGGGAAAAAAACACTTGAAAGCACAAATCAATTGGTGTCGTTATTGTAGGTAACATAGATTTAAGCTCCTATTTGACTCTCAAATCATGAATTAAATCTTATGATTATTTCATGTTTCTTTACAGATGTCATTCACACAAATAATAGAGAGAATCGAGAGCATGAAACATGTGTTGGCAAAGGAAAGGAGTGCATGGAAGAAGCAAAAGAAAAAGGAAAAAAACCAACCTATCCATACAATTGTCGAAAAATTACAATGGACTCATCGCATCCAAACATCAGTAATACAAGTTACAGACTTAGAATTAGTAGATTGTGGTATAGAGAACTATTTGACCCAAAAATGGAAACATTCTTGCTTTTACTGTCATTGATGAGAAGATAATATAATCAAAATCAACTTGACATAATTACTACAAATTACTTATCCTTGCTTATCTTTTCCTAATTCAACATTTTTACTTTGCCACTTATAGGGTGAAGAAATGCAATGCATAGTTTCTGACTACAACCTCGAGAAATGGAGAGCATAATTCCAAGTTGGTAATTTATACTTATTTTCAAAAGTCGATATTTACAAAGCACAGAAAAATACAAAATCATTGAAAATTGTTATCAGATGACTCTAAGAAGCATGCCCATGGCTTACCTATTTTTTGATGATGCCACATATCCATACATGAATCAAAGTTTTGTTGCATTAAAAAAACATATCACCTGTTGCAATGAATGGAGTCTCCCTTATTGATAATTTAAGTACATACATTGATTTCTTCATATTTATATCTTAATCATTTATATGCATATATACATTCCAAAAAATTGTATTTTACCATATCATATATACAAGGTATTATTGTTGATGAACAACCACTCACTGTTGTTACAACTAAGGAAGGATCTCAACAAAATAAAAAGTGGTCACAGACATTGATGAATGGTACACTTCTTTTTCAACAACTTCATTTAATGTAAAACTTATAACTTTTTTTAAATTTCCTATACAGTGAATCCAGAGTTAGAATCACAACATGGGGTAAGTCAGCAATGGATTTACTTGATGAGCTTGAACCCACTACAAGGAGAAATAACATCTTACTCGTAAAACATTTGTCAGTTTCCACGTATCAAGGCAAAAAACATTACTCTCCAATTTCAACTGTTCTAATAAACTCATTCATTGAGCAAGAGTAAACCACATTTCCATTTTCATAGTATTTTCTACATTGTCAATTGTTTCTCCATGCTTCAACTAAACCCTCCAACAATAACATTAACTTCAAGACTTATCTCATGGTTCAGATACTTGACACACAGACCATTCCACTTGTAAGTTACATTTCAACATGACCTATCATGTTATTACATTTACTTAAATTTCTTATATGTTTAATACATACAATGATCAAAAGAAACATCTACTTCCAATGTCTGCTTAGGAGAATTTGCGTGTCAATTTTTATCCAAAATGTCTCGAAAACAAACTAACAAATTTGTTATCAATAGTAGTCACAACAATCGATCAATGAAGCATATGTCCCTCTCGAAGTTTTCATGCATACATGCCATGTCATCGGAATAGTGGAGGTCCCAGGAGAGTCTGACAATGCGAGTCTCACCACAGAGAAAACAGACCTTTAATCAAGTGGACAGGGGAGGATGTCTCCATCATGGTGAAAACAACGGAGGGGATGTTGCCAAATCCATAAATTGAGGAAGCAGAGGTGCGGTCAAGGGAGTTAGAGAGTGTGGAGGATGGGTGTGACTAGCGAGAAGCGGATGATGATGAGGAGACAAGGCGACGCGGCTATTAGGGTTCGGTAGCAGGAAGGTGCCACAACAGAGGGAAAGGAGGGAAGGGTGGGGTGACATGGGTAATTTCTCTAATAGGGTGAGGGCCAAGTTGGAAAGATAGTTGTAGGCAGGACAGAGATAGAATTAGGAAGGGTGGAACTGGAAATTTTGTAAAGAAAATTAATGGGCGCAACCATGACCCCTTGCTTAATATATAATATAGAATATATTAAGCAGGAGAGAAATCCTTACCCCCCGTTAGTTTCCCCCACCAATACAAAAGATTGGGTTGATTGAAGTTCACACCTCTACACTTGCTAACATTTTAAAAGCATGTAAACCTCGACCTCAAAGGTATTATTTACCTTTACAACTATTTCTCCAATACCAATAAGACATTTCATATCTAATAATTCCTCATATAATTTATAACTCTACATTTCATTAATATTCAGTCAATGACTTATGCAATAAAAGCAAATATTCAAACAATTATTACAAACATAAAATTATGATATGAATGTTGTGGCTTGTGCTTCAGCACTTATAGATTAGATGAAGAGAAGAATTGTGTGAATTGTAGAGCACAAAAGCCACAATGTTACTCTTGGTAGATTATTTCTTGAATTTCACATATCCATTTCCATATGGCTCTCATCCAAATACTAACTACACACTAAAAAAATAGAATGAAAGTTACAACTGAGGTAATGGATAGCGATGCATGTGCATGTATCACAACATTCACAAATGCCACAGAAGGGTTCCTTCAAATGACCATCGCTGAACTGCAACAAATGCTTGAGAAGGTCTGCTAATAGAATCATATCGTCCTCATTCATTCTTAAAAGTACAACTGACAAAATATGTATTCCACATAATTCTTTGTCGTCTATGGTACAAAAAATCGCTACCTCTTGCATACAAAAAGAGTACATCTTCGAAATACGTGTAGTTGAAAAGAACTTGCGTTATGCACAAAGAGGAGGATTCACTGCCACCAATGTCAAGGAACACATCCATAACACATTTCATGAAGAAATTTCAGATATTAGTTAACCACAACATACCATATGTCTGACATATACTTTAAATTTTACATTAAACTATTATTCATTGATGTCTTCCTTGCAGGTCATGAATGATAACTTGAAGAATCCACAAGACATCAACAATACTACTAATGGCAACAACTTGTGTATGTATGACAATGTAAATATAGGCCCGTCAGAAACTATACCTATAGTTGTTTCATGTTCCCTTTTGTCGTCATACAAGTATAGTTGAGTAGAGTACAACAAACACTCTTTTGAAATTACGATTACTCTTACATTTGGTTTGTTTAAATTCAGGTTGTAACTTTCAATTTCCATCCAAGCATTTACTTATTATCATCTTGCATTAAAAAACTATATGACATAAGCATATGAATGTTTTGTTTTTTAAGATTCACATGTAGTATGAATACCAAAAGTTGCACATATCAATCACGTATAAGGATAATTACAAATAGCACTTTTCTTATGCATATCAATATTATTGACAGACTTTCATCCATCTCCATTTTTTCATTCCATGTATTGCATACCATTGAACCACAAATAGTTTTCAGTTTTCATATCCATGTTTCCTTACAATCTTAAAATTTAATATAAATGTCTTTGTTCATTCTTCTGTATGAAAATATAGATAAAGTTTCGAGATACATATATGAATATCAATGCCAAACACAAAGAAGCATATACCGAATTTGCCTCCTTAACAATTGAAGGTTCCAACATAATAAGATTTATGTGTCAACTTTATCATTTGCGGTCATTATCTAATTAAATAGTTGTTAGAATTCTTGGTTAACTTTGCCAAGGAAAACATTGTTCTTCCCCCATTAAACTTATTACTCTTGTTCTTAAAAATGAATATTAATGGACACGAAATGATGGGGGATGTGATCAAGGCATTGGAATTTTCATATGCTACATTATACACAAAGATGGAGGTGCCATATGACCTCCCTTTGCTATTCTCGTCGATCATTAGGTTCAACAACGAATGTTTCCTTACCTTGAAGATAGAGGGTTGACATAGACAGAGGATGTTGGAGGAAGATCAGATAAAACTTAACAAGAGTTTGCTCTAATAGTGTTGTTGAAACATTTCGAATTTTCACCGCATGTCCCATGCAACACATGAGCTCTCCTCTAGTCTTACAATATATGAGTCCCCGTCGAGATAGACATTGTTCTCTATTTTTTTAAATTTAATTTTTATCCTATATAGTATTTTATTCCCTGTTGAATGATTGCTATTCATGGCACCGTCAAGGCAACGACACATTTTACCTTGTATTTCAAAAATACCAAATATGCCCTCCGTAGCATTAAACTATTTCCATTTGCATCCCCAGTTGTCGACTGATGCATGATCATCTTGTGTGTACATGTTGTTGTTGTCCTCGACCAGGTGCAAACTTTTATATGGCATCCTTGCAAATTTACAGATGTCTTGCACTTATTTTCGGATTGTTGGGAGATATACATGCACAGTCTCTGCCTTTCTATATCTTCTTTGGTCATTTGATGGTTTGGAGCACCATCATTTGATGGTTAAACATGTTACTCTGTTCTTCCCAATCCCTTTTCCTGACATAGTGAGTGGTTCTTTCCTATTCCATCTACATAATAAAAGTTGTTGCAAATACTCTCGATATAACATGAGAAAGTATTCAACAGTGACCAGAATGTAAGGTTTGTTACTTTCTCAAATCCTATGATTTTTTAGTCTAATCAATACCAACAACTCCACCTTGCAGTCCAATGTATGGTGTTGCGTGCTAACTTTCCTTCCAGAGATCAAATGACACATAATAAGTATATGAACGATGGAAAGAACTAACTCAGGTGCTTTGTATTTACTTTTAGTATAGCCTTTGTAGATATGCAGTATAGCAATTTCATGAAAACTTTTAGGTTTATATATGAAGTCATAGATGCCTTTAATTCCATGCATTATTTGTTCACTTGTGGAGAAAGCATGCATGATTTTACCTTTTTCTATCTTCTTCTTTGGTCCTCTCCGACGGCCTGGCGGTGGTGCTTCATTCTTCTAACGGCGAGGAGCTCTATTCTATCTGTTTAGTGAATGATGTATCAATAAGATAATTAAACATTAGCAAGTATGTAGATATTCTACATGTCCTAGGTATGATAGAAAAGTTGATTGTCATAATGTGCATTCCTTTAAGTGGTTTACTCTCTCAAATCCAAAGAATTGGTTTCTGTTTGTTTAATTTTGATCAGCATTAGTAAGATAATTAAACATTAGCAAGTATGTAGATATTCTACATGTCCTAGTATGATAGAAAACTTGATTGTCATAATGTGCATTCCTTTAAGTGGTTTACTCTCTCAAATCCAAAGAATTGGTTTCTGTTTGTTTAATTTTGATCAACATTAACAATTACAGAGTGCAAACCAAGGTGTCGTATTACATGCTAACTTTTCCTTCCTCGGATCAAAAAATGATGGACATAACTTACTCAAGATTAAAGACTAATTATATATATATATATATAAAAGGATATATGCCTATTGCAGTACTATCTTTTTACAAATCGAAAATTTTGTTAAAAAGATAGAAAAGTAAATGGTGATTACAAGTGCCATATAAAACATTTATAAAATTTTCATATAAACTATTCAACTGTAATATCAAATAATAACACGAGTTTTCCATATTTTTCCTTGTGTTCGCAATGTTTCTTTCATACCTTTAAATGCTTTGTTCCCGAGCTTGCCATATCAAATATCTCATATATGGTTTTATTTGTTCTCTTATGAACAATTTCTCATTTTTATGTTTCTCATATTATTTTCTATCATTTCAATTGTACCCTTTTAGTGGTTTGTGTGTGTTATTGGCTCAACAACTGTTCGTATAGGTCAATGATTATTTGTACAGGCAAGAAGGCTCCACCGGATGAGAATTGCATTTTTTTTATAAACCTTTTGATTACTTGCAATGGCTACTCGGTGAGGAGGGAAAAGAATTCATTTCGAGCTCATCTTGATATACACCAATTAGACCTTATATGGATGTCCTGTATACATTCGGAGATGGAGACGATGTGCACCGCTGAGGAGTGATCTATACAGAATCTGCACTCGATGATTATAAATTTCACAGCTTTTGATAGCTCTTATGCTCTTACTCTTCAAAGACATGAAAGCTTGGTATTGATTATGGTTTTTTCCTTTACTTAGGAAAAACTGCCAACTTCTATGAATTAATGCTGGCCCTCTTTTCTTTGAGGTTGGTTTAATCGGAGGAAATAGATCGCATTACGGTCTCAATAGTTGTTTTTTAGGTAAATTACAATTTGGGTCCCCATCTATGAGTCCGATCCCAGAATGGGTCCTGATCTTTAAATTGTAACGATTCGGATCCCGCGACCATTAATGTAAGGAACTTTTTGGGGCTAATGACAAGTATGCCCTTGTTTAAAAGTTGGAACTCAACCACATTCTCTTTCCAATAAGGGCATATTCGTTATGAACCCCAAAATTTTCATTTCCTAAATGGTCCTGGGACCCGAATCGTTACAATTTAAAGATCAAGACCCATTTTGAGAACTGACCCATAATAGATGGGGACCCAAATCGTAATTTACCCTTGTTTTTTTTCTGAATTTGAATACAAAGGTGGTAAGAATAGTTGTCATGTCCATGGAGCTTAGAATAGAATGACATTATCCCTGTGACAGAAGCCATTAAGCCGTTAGAAGTTCTCTCTGGTGCAACGGATTGGGAAGAAAGTCTCATTCTCGTGCAAAGCACGGGGTGCCCACTAGTTAATTTTAAGGAAGGGCTTTGAAGGGAAGTCGACAAAGTAATAAATTTAACCTATGAATTACTTTACTAGCAAATGAACATTACTCTCCCATCACGTGGACAATAATTTCCTCACACATTGGAACATACGAAATCTGTTCACATGTACAATATGTCTTTGACTTGTGAAATTATTTTCTATAGCCACGCGAAAACTCACTCTTGGTAAAATAGGTGCGGCCAAAACTTTGAATGAAAGTTTGACTCGATCTTCCATGTTAGAATGCTCAAGCGTTTGTGGTTCATTTGGCCACACATATCCCACCCTTTGATTTATAGACTTAAGCCAATTGTTTCTACCATAAAGTATTGTTATACCCTTACTAAGACTATTTTTTTCTATTCATCGCTAAATACCACATATGTGGGCAAAGCACTTTGATTGGTAGCTTCTATTAAGACTTTCTATCCATATATATGTTTGTCCACTGATGAAATGATCTTCACAACTCCTATTAACCACTCTTTACACAATTTGCAAAATTAAGAATCCATAGCTCGTTGTTCGACATTTAGCGATTTGGTTTCCCTTTGTAATAAGATGCCCTTGTAAAGAGTTTTTTTTAAGATATTGATCCATGATTTAGTGAGCATCGATTTATTAAAATTTTGTAAGACTAGAATCCTCCTTTGCTTTTGGTCCACATTTTCCCTAACGGCAATGCATGCCTGCATTGGCTTTGATGTTATTATTCCAAAATAATTTCTTCGATTCTTGCGAATATCTCTTATAAATTTGGGAGGAATTTTGAGAACCCTCCGTATGCGTAAGGTGAGTGCCCCGAGGAAAGAGTTAATCAAGATGATTTAGAGGGAGCGATGATATTTTTGCTTTCCATCCCCTATAGTTTAGTGGTGAATTTACTTGTGATGTCGCACCGTGAATCCACTGGTAGGTTGTATGAAAATATCAGGAACCCCAAGTAAGTAAAGGGAAATGTTCCTATATTCCATCCAAAGGTGTAAGTCACGAATGATAGCACCAGTTTCGTAAGATTAGAACCATAAATGGATCTTATTACAGAGAAATGATCCAAGCAAACAGCAATCCACAAGAAATCACATGGATAAGACAACGATTAACGTGGATAATTCCGACCACTGCAATGGGAAAACAAGGGGCAAGGAGAGATCTTCTATGAAAACTAGAGTACATGATACAAAAATCCTGGGAGATGATGCTCTCCCAAAAATAAGCTCTCATATCACCCATGCCTTACAGTAAGATAAATATGTACAACGTACACGGCAAATGGATCCTTAAAATCATGTCGGCCAAGATCTATTTACAAAATATACCAAATCTTAAATAGGTTGAATTTTCAAGGTATTCAACAAATCTCCACCTTGACTTAAACTCCATGAAAAAGTAGCAAGGAAACTCTCTTTGCCAAACAAGGTCTTTATGACAAAAAATGATTGACCAAATTGACACAAGTTTTGGCCTTGGTAAATGGATCTGGCTTGATAATGATATCTGTAGGGTTGTCGGTTGTGTCGTTCTTCTTCATCTGAATATTGCCATATGTTACTACTTCTCTATTGAAGTGGAGTGGATGGCAATGTGTTTTGTTTTCTCATGGTGCATCTAGTCCTCTGCCATATGATACCTTGACTATCAGATAGGATGACAACTATCTTCTGACCAGGATTGAGCTCGTCAAATATTCATCTAAACCAAATTGTTTCTTTCATTCCTTCGGTAGGCGGCATGTATTATGCTTTAATTGTAGATAAAGGCACGACATGCAAAGTTGCTTTTCAATAAACCATACATCTGCCAATAATAAATACATAGCCTGCCATGTATCTTCTTTTGTCATCGCTTGCATAGTCAATATCAACAAAGTCAACTATCCACCCTTCCCCCTCTGAAACTTAAGACAAATCATAGTGGTACCTCGCATGAATATCAAAATCCACTTCAAAGCAAGCTAATAACATTTTTTATTTAACATATATCTACTCATGCCATTGACTGTGTATTTCCCAACCTTGGTATCTCTACGTAATTCCATACTATGTACCTTCTTGTCTACACCAAGATCTTTTACATCGAGTTCTCCACCAAAGGCATTCAACCTATCAACTTAAGATTTGTTTCTAGATTGCTATTAACACATCATCAACACAACATAGAGATTGTGGAGGGGAAGATCTGTTTATTCAATAAAAAGACTCGTCTTATGCCTATATATATAATTCATTCCTTATGCTTATTTTCTTGGGAACTTGCCTAGTTCTGAACATCGCAAGAAACTTATCATTCGGACGCCTACCCTCCAACCAGGTTGTGAAAAAATGAACTCTTTCTTTCCTCTCTAAAGTATAGAAAAGTAGAGAGGAGAAAGAAATACATTCTCAAAACTTGACTATAGTATTTCCCCTCTCTTCAAAGTTCAATTCAAGCGGATCATAGGGGAAGTATGGGTATTGGGGAAGGGTAAGAAATTCAGAAGAAAAGAACGACCTCCAGGGAACTGACTCTTTCTTACCAAGTCATGTTCTTCCCCCCTCCCCTCTAATGAGACCCCCCAAGAATGAAAGTTTGACGGAGCCATTAGTAAGACATATAAAAATAGACACAAACATGATAACTACTATTAGAAAAACCTTATGTAACCACGAATGTATTGAAGCATTTGTACCTCTGTCTTGAGATTGTTTTAACCTATATAGAGATTTATTTAGAAAGCGCAGATGCTCTTCATTTCCCTTCACTTCAAAATCTTTAGGTTTACACATGGATATTTTCTTTTAAAGTTCTCCATGTAAGAAGGTTGTTTTTACATCTAGCTACTTTAACTCTAAGTCATTCACAACAAGATGCGCTAATAGGATTCGTATGAAGATGTTCTTTAAAACAACCGATAATATATCATTGTAGTCATTCACACTAAATAAAAGCCTTTAATAATTAGTCCTACCTTGTATCTAGCACCAACAGTCAAGAGATACCTTCCTTGCTTTTCTAGATCCATTTACAACCAATAACCTTTTGTCCATGTAGCGGAGGAACAAGAGCACATTTTTATTTTTACGAAGAGATTATATCTCCTCGCTCATCTTTGCAAACCAATCGATAGAGTATTATGATGTAGCAACTTTAAAGAAACTACTTGGTTCTCTTGCATCACTATTTTCCTCTCTAATATATAGTGCATATGTGAATTCTGAAACTACACAATTAGCAGTTGCCTTGATTAGCCTTTTTCCTCATCTTTGTGCAACACAACCATTATAATGATATGTTGTACCTTTATTTTCTTCTTCCAAGATAAACAAATAACCATGATGTGGCTAGACTAGGTCAAACTCAAGCTCGAATTCTTGCCGATACTCACATCTACATATGCACCCGCAACTACATCGAATCAACGAACAATAGAACTTTTCTCAAGAGATCATATGGAATACTAATTAAATATGCATTCTTTCCAATCATCAATTTAGGTGATTTTGGATCAGACATCATAGTCTATATCCCTTCAAACCAAAGGCACACAAAAGAAATATGCATTTACATATCTAAGGTCAAGGTTTCCTTGTATATCATGTGCATACGCATGACAAAAACAAATCATCGAATTAGAATAATTAGAGGGATGTCGAGACCATACATCTTTTGGCGTTAGGTTATCTAGAATAGATGAAGGAGATTGATTCGCAAGGAAAGTCACTGTAGAAACTACTTCGACAAAAAAAAATCATTGTCAAACCTGCATTTAAAAGCATACATCAGGCTCTCACCAGTAGAGTTCGGTTGATATGTCATGTAGCTCAATTTTACAGTTGAGTATGTCTGATTATTTGATGTTTACCATTGCTCTCATCTTGTTTAAAATCATTCACTTATGTAGAGCAGAATTCTAAGCCATTATTGGTCTGTAATCTCTTAATCGCCCGGTCAACCTTCTTCCCCAACAATATCTTACATTGTTTGAAGTACGTAAATACTTCATCCTTCGATTTGAGGGCATAAATCTGGACCTTTCTAGAGTAATCATAAATGAAAGTCAACATGTATCATGTACCACCTTTGGAGGGTAATTGATATGACATTTATATATCAGAGTAAAAATAACCTAAAGTGCTATTTATTCCCTATTTAATAGCAATTAAATTATTCAGCGTCTATTTGCCAATAATGCAATGCTTATAAAAGTCTATCAGGCCTTCCTCTGACTCTCGATCGATCCTCTCCGATGAGGACATTCATGTCTATCTCACAGATTTCCCAACCTAAGGTGCTACAACTTGGTATAATCTCTCTCTAGAAAAGTGGAAATGGTTGCGACATAACAATAACTCCTTGCAAGGCATAAAGATTTCCTAATCTCTTATCATATATAATAAAATGACATTTTTTTATAACTATCAATATACCACATCTTGTAACATACTCACACCCTCGCTTCTAAATATTAATGAATATCATATTCTTTATATTATTCGGAATGCGAAAAACATTTGTTAAGATGACCATTGTTTCATTATGCAATTTCAATTAAGTAGTCCGCAACCCTATAGCTTTGGAATGTGAGTTATTTTCTATAACACTTACTCATCTTATAGCTCGCACGTATGATGTGGTAAGAGTAGTTAGAATTGAGAAGCCAAGCATCCTTTAATCTTTATGGGGTATTGGCCACCATATCATAGCCCATATCTATGCATTTTACTTCCACATAACTTGCTTCTGCAAACCCTTTGATGGATTTTTTAGATTGTCTCTACTCTTTCTCCTTGTTTTGGAGTTTTTAGTACTCATCCTTTCTATGCTCTTTTTTGTTGCAATATTGTCAGAACTTGCCTATCATGTTTTCTATAATGCAAGTTGTCAAACTTCTTTTATTCCACGTATTTACCCCACATGAAGCACAACGATCTTCTTATCACTTGACAAATGGCCTATCACTTCATGATCCATCAACTACTTTGAGAGAAAGGATGATTTTACATCATCTAGCATGATTTCTTCCTTCTCGTAAATCAATGTCCTTTTAAAATGTTTATATGAGGATGCTAACGAACATAACAACAACAATGTTCGATCTCTGCCTTCAATGTTTTCTTCCATTTTCTAACTTAGAAATAATAGAACCGAAGACATCTGGATAAGATTAATAGATATACGTTCAACCATATGAAGCATGCAGAGATATTGCTTGAGATATAAGCATCTGGCAAGGGTATTCGACACATATAGGCTCTCTAGCTTCAATCATGTAGTTGATGTAAAGGTCTCCTGAATGACTTCACCCAAAAACATTGTTTGATTGGGAAAGTTGTATATAGGAAAAGTTGTATAATTGTCCTAAACTTTGTGTCCATATATTGTGTCTCATCTTGAAACAATTTTACAGGTATTTTCTCCAAACCTCTTAGCTTTTTCAACACTTTGTTGAATGACGATGTATTCCATATTGACAATCTAGAAGCCAAAAATTATGCTTCCATCGTATGTCCCAATCTCAAATTTTGACATCATTGTGGATAGCGAATTCGATTAAAAGCAATATGTAACGAAAGGCTTCAACTAAAACCGGAAGCCGTCAACCAAATAGATCTTTGCAAAAACTCTTAAAACGCATTTAACATACACAGAATCCATGACTCAATTGCTATGATAGTAGCTTGTAGAGAACTTATCCAAGCAAACAACAATCTACAAGAAATCACACGAAGAAAACAATAATCAATGGGAAAAGCCCCACTAGTGTAGTGAGAAAAAAACTATGGGTAAAGAGAGATCTCGCTATGAAAACCTAAGTACAAAATATGAAAACCCTAGGAGGCAATGCTCTCCCAGATATATACTCTCAAGTAACTCATGCTTACCTTAACATAAGTATATATAGGTTGCACGATAAACATATCCTTAAAGTCAGATCGTCCAAGCTCCATTTACAAAATGTATTGGAACCTAAATGGATTAAAGCTTCCAAGCATATCGTAACACTAAATGGACCAGCTTTTCAGTAGAAATTCTTGCTCATGGAATGTAGCCCTACTGATAGAGAAGTTCAAATTTAAATAGGTCATTCATAACATTGAAGTTACATTTTGATTGACTTTTTCTGGTACTAAGTAAAGAACGACTATTAAATGTTGGCGATCATCCAAACGTGTGAAAATGAATAATAAAGGTGCAAGACGATCTCAAATACATCCAGCATATTTATTTTAAGACATTTTTAACTAGAGATAGAGATAATTTAATATCTTGAAATGCTCCATTAAATAATTAAGAAAACATGCTAATGAGAAAAAAATAACAAAAGGATAGGCAACAGAACATGAGGATTGCATAATCATTTTACATAAGGCTAATTAAGAAGCTTGAGAGCCAACTTGAACTCAACGAGTTCGAGCCAAGATTCCCAGGCTCAAACCTTATCAAGCCAGAGCTGCTTATCATGTTTGAGTCTGAATTGGGGCTGATTTGACCCGTTGAACTCACTAGACACCCCTATCCGAGTATGCACATTTGGCAGAACATTAGGTTGATGACCTCTACAAAGTCTATATACCGACGATGGTGTGATATGAGAGATTTAACATATGATCTCTCAAAGGAAACATATAGGTTCATACATTATGAACTAGGAGATAGAAGTCACTCATGAAACATTAGGGTCAAGAATTCTATGTGTGATTGTCTTGTTAATGAAACAAGAAAAGTATTCAAGAAAATTAATATATGCTTTTGGACAATAAGTGATTGATATTATCGTCCAATGATCGATTGAGAAATATATTTACTAATCCTTGAAGAAGACAATCAAAAAAGGGTTTGACCTTCAAATTTACCATCTTCCAGAATGTAGAATGCTTGAGTATAGGAAATACTCTAGGTTGATGAGATCATAACAGATTGTATACCAAGACACTTTCATTCCGAGGAAGCAATGAAACCAAGCAGATTTTAGTGATTCCATTTTGTGCATAAACGGTTGATAATTAATTCAATTAAATCTCAAATAAAAGAACCCATTTTCTATTATCTATTTCTAAATACAAACGGTGGATTTATAGGACGATAAAGAAAATAAAAGTCTCTACTTGGTGAGAGTTCCTTCGTGTTATTCAACATTAGCCCTAGCATCTTAATTTATGCCCTTTTATTTCTACCTCAACGACCATAATATTACATGATAATTACGAGTGATAGAATTTTATATCCATCTTTCCTCTTACATAGGCATCCCTCCATGTTCTCTTCCTCGGACGTGCCTCTCGATTTTCCAACTTCTCATTCGTGTTTCTCCTCCATCAAATATCGAAAAGGCAGGCCATGATGTTATCTGCCCCATAACAATAACAGCAGGTGGTTCATAGGACAGTGAAGGTTTGTCATTACCAGTAAAAAAAGTTATTGGAGTCCAGAAAGTCTTTTAATAATAGGCAAGAAATTACGTTCAGTTAAACATTCTATTAAAATACAAGATGCCCAACTGCACACAAGGAAATAGGCCACACGGGTAGTAAAACAAGTTCTGGTGGAGATGATTAAGAAAGACCTCAAGTGGACATTTTGTTATGGTTTACCCAAGAGACCGTAGATGAGAACATAAGCAATAGAAAAACAGCAACTTAGAAGCAGCAGAGAAAGAGCAGTTTCTGGCTCTATCCGAACTGAAGCTCTTGTCACTCTCCTCTGTGAGCTTCCAGAAACCTAGCACGTTAATAAAGCAACTACTTTAGATGTCCGCTAAAATTACTACAAATCAGCATTACCGATGCTTCAGCTAGTACAAACCTATCTATGATAATAACATTGCAGGAGAAAAGAGAATAACGTTTGATTGAAGCCAGGTTTTTGCAAGTCATGGTACACAGCTAGGACATGCATTGCCCATTGTGGATCGATAAAAATAAACTAGAAAGGACACCAGACAGCCAACTTCCGGCTACATTCAGGAGGAATTGTCTTCAGAACTGTCACTCTCTGTAAGGTATTTTTCTCATTGATCAAACCGGAGAAGGTCCTGATCCATCAACAAGTTGAACGAGCTAGTTGCTGAAACCTATTTCCTCGATGCTCGAAGTTTTCAAACTCATCAAAGCTAGAGCAGCCTGGACTCAGCAAGACAGTATCACCTGCAGCCAGAAATAAACAAAACAAGAACCAAGGCTAATCATGTGGAACTTCCAGGATAACTAGCAAGGGTTGAAGTGAGACAACATATGTAGTAGGCAAACAAAATTGTCGAAGAATACCAAAAAAATTTACATGAAATCATATCTACGTAATGAGAATTTTATTGATAAAAAAACACGAATTGCTAGCATTAAATTCATCAAGATAATGTTGTGACAAATCCCATGACTATGTATGACTAGCATTGATATGAATAATAAAAAGAAAAATAAATATAAAAACCATAACAGTATACAAACCATGTCTTGCCATTTTTCTTGCCTCCTTCACAGCATCCTCAAGATTAGGAGATCGAACACAAGGTGTTACGAGGCCACCATTAAGCAACTCCCTTTGTATAACATCTCCAGAGTATCCGAACTGCAAATTCAAGAAAAAAGAGAAACGGGGTATTAGACATTCGCTTCTTGAATAGCATCAACATGTAAAATTAGCATACCGCTAGAACTAGAAGAAGACAAAGTGGTATGAAAAAAATAACAAGTCGAGAGGCAAATGTAATTGGGAAATCAATGTAACTGGATCTAAATCAATAAAAAAAGAAAAATGTAATATTTTAGCATATATTTAGAGAGGAAAACTGATGAAAACACCAAAGCTATTTTTAAGAATATGTTCTTTTCTTTATTAAAATTTTTAACTCCTCATTGAGAGCATTGGGATCTACTCAAAAGAAACTTCTGTCCAAAGACAGCCGAAAGAAAAATTAAAAATAGTAATCACCAAGAATAAGCACAGAACGTCTGTCGAAGTCCTTTCAAGTTGGCGGGTATGTGTATAGCATGCCCAGCCTTCAATGACAATGTAGATATTGTGGACAAACAAAGGCCTTTGGGCACATTGCTTAATGTTACATCCAGGTTTTAGTGGATGTGGATCCGTTTAAACCACCGCCAGGAAATATTATACACAACTTTCCCTTGTTTCACAAATGAAAAAGAAAATATAGCTATCTATGTGCACTAGGCATTCCCTCCCATAGTTTCCACGTGTCGAGAAAGGTTTAACACAAATCCTTGTGTTCTTGTGATTTTGCTTGTTTGTGTATTTTTCCATATGCTAAAAAGCCAATCCCGTCAGATTAGAGAATTCATGGAAACATTTTGTAGATGATATTTGTTCTGAGTATCCATATCATGGAGAGAAAATAATTAGTTGCTTATTCATGAGGCCTTAGGGTTATCTTATATGGAGAAGAAACCCGTTGGGCAATACAAATTGTAGACAAAGAAAAAGAATACATAAAAGAGATAGAAGATAACAAATATATCAAAACTCCCCATATCAATCATGCTCAGCTTGGAACAACATTAGTGGAATGGCCATCTGGCTAGAACCTTGATGAACACATCTGTTGTCTGATCTCCTGAGCTGATGTGAGAGGTGGAGATGAAACCATTCTAAATCATATCTTGAGTGTAGTGACAGTCTACCTCGATGTGCTTGGTCCTCTCATAGAAGGTTGGGTTGTTGGCGATTAAAGAACAATCTGGTTGTCACATTGGAGGTGCATAGAAAGTGGCACCTTAACCGATAGGTCAGTAAGAACAGATCTAACCCACATCATCTCTGTACTCCCCTATGTTGTGGCTCTGTACTCTGAATCTGCATTGGATCTGGCAACTACCATATGATTCTTGCTCTTCCATGACACCAAGGAACACCTTATGAACAATGCAAAGCCAGAGCTAGACTTCTATAAAAACATCTGCACAACCTGTCTCGTCTGCTCCATGAACTGACTAACTTTGCTCACTGCAAAAGATATATTTGGCCTGGTGATGGTCAAGTATAGGAGCTTCCCAACGAGCTCCTTGTACCTCTTCTTATCTACCTCCTCAGTGTCATTATATAACTTCATGCTCGAGTCCATGGGAGTAGTAACAGGCCTGCAATCTACCATGTCTATCTTAAAGAGAAGATATGTAGCATGTTGGGAAAAATAAGAGACGTGTTTATTCCATACGCCCTAGGCTCTCTTATATAGGAGAGTAGCCTATGGGTAAATTACATCAAGAGTCCAGAAGAAAAGAAAAGTTATGAAACAGTACAAAATAACTTAACATATATCTCTACACTCCCCCTCAAGATGGAGCATAGATGTCGATCATGCTCAGCTTGGACGAGCACTTCTGGAATGATCCTCTAAGTAACGCCTTGGTGAAGATATCTGCAATTTGGTCCCCTGATCTAACATGAGATGTAGATACAAAACCCTTCTGAATCATATCTCTTATTGTTGGGAAACGTGAATGAGTTGTTTATTCCATAGCCCTAGGCTCTCTTATATAGGAGAGTAGCCTATGGGTAAATTACATAAAGAGGATAACAATAAAATAAAATAGGAAAAGACTCAATAACTAAGTCTGCGTCAACACTCCCCCTCAAGATGGAGCATAAATGTCAATCATGCTCAGCTTGGAAGCACACTTCTGAAATGGGCCACGTAACAATGCCTTGGTGAATATATCTGCAGTCTGGTTCTCTGAAGTAACATGGGATGTGGTAATGAATCCTTTCTGAATCATATCACGTATGAAGTGGCAATCCACCTCAATATGCTTAGTCCGTTCATGGAATGCAGGATTGTTTGCAATGAACAAAGCAGCCTGATTATCACACTCCAAGTTCATAGGAAGTGGTATGTCTAAGCATAAATCTGTCAGCACCGCTTTCACCCACATCATCTCTGTAGTAGCCTGGGCCATAGCCCTATATTCGGATTCAGCACTGGATCTAGCTACCACAGTTTGCTTCTTGCTCCTCCATGAGACTAGGGCATCTCCAACATAGACAGCATACCCTGAGGTGGACTTCCTATCCTTAGGACATCCTGCATAGTCTGCATCTGCCATGCTGAGACAGAAATCCCCTTTCCTTTCTTGAATAGCAGACCTTTACCTGGAGAAGATTT
The DNA here is from genome assembly GCA_037367405.1 of Ottelia alismoides. NCBI lineage: Eukaryota > Viridiplantae > Streptophyta > Magnoliopsida > Alismatales > Hydrocharitaceae > Ottelia > Ottelia alismoides. The sequence goes on along the minus strand of JAZKJV010004903.1, from coordinate 746,729 downwards.
GAGATATCTAAGTATCATGTGTATTGCATCCATATGCACCTGGCGTGGCTGCTCCATGAACTGGCTCACACGGCTCACTGCAAATAATATATCTGGCCTAGTGATCGTGACATATAACAATTTGCCTACCAGCTCTCTGTATCTTCTCCTGTCAACCTCCTCTGTGTCATCATCATACAGCTTCATGCTAGGGTCCATTGGTGTCGTAGCAGGTCGACACCCTAGCATACCTGTCTCACTCAGTAGATCTGTGACATACTTCCTCTGTGACATGACTAATCCATACGGATTTCTGGCAAACTCCAGCCCCAGAAAATATCTAAGGACTCCCAAGTCCTTGGTGACAAACTCGGTCCCCAGCCTTTCCTTTGCCTGCTTGATGCCCTGGTCATCATTGCCTGTAATCAAGATATCGTCAACATAAACCATGATTACAACAGTACCTCTTGCCGTCTTCTGTACAAACAAGGAATGATCAGCATTGGAGCGTTTATATCCTTGTTTCTCAAAGAGGTCTGACAGCTTCTGGAACCATGCTCTGGGGCTCTGCTTAAGGCCATAGATAGCCTTATGTAATCTGCAAACCTTGGAACACTCCCCCTGAACAGCAAAACCTGGTGGCTGTTGCATGTAGACTTCCTCCTGCAGGTCGCCATACAGAAAGGCATTTTTCACATCCAGTTGATAGAGTGTCCAGTCTCTAGTAACTGCAACTGATAAGAGGATCCGCAGAGTGGAATGACGAGCCACCGGGGAGAACGTGTCAAGATAATCTACTCCATACGTCTGTGTGAATCCCCTTGCAACTAGGCGTGCCTTGTACCTGTCAATGGAGCCATCTGCATTATGTTTGACTGTAAATACCCACTTACAACTCACCGGGTTGACATCCGGTGGTATAGTAACCAAGCTCCATGTTCCTCTAGACTGAAGTGCCGCCATCTCTTCCTCCATTGCTAGCCGCCATCGAGAATCCTGCAAAGCCTCATGGTGGTTCCGTGGAATATCTGTAGCTGAAAGTGCCAATGCAAACGTCCTGAATGGTCCAGATAGCCTCTCAAACGAAACCGCAGCTGATTCTGGATACTTGGCACAGCTTCTCTTCTGCTTGCGTAGAGCGATTGGAACATCCAGATCCTCTGTGGTAGCACCCTGCTCCTGTAATGCATCCTGCTGAGAAATGTCGTCAGATCCATCAACATTAATATTTTCATTACATACCATAGGCGAGCTAGTTGACTGGTCAGGGCCATGAGCTTGATTCGGCCGTCGGGTGTAATGGAATGGTAACGGGGATATTATTGGTGGCGGCGGTGGTGGTGGTGGTGGTGGTAATGGTGGTGACGGCTGTGATGTTGGTGGTGCCATGAATACGGTATCAGGAGATAATGGTGATGGCTGCATGTTCCCGGATTCTGAAAAATACATGATAGATTCAAAGAATGTAACATCTGCACTGATCATATACCGCCGACGCACAGGGTCAAAATACTTGTACCCCTTTTGAGTTCTGGAGTACCCCACAAAGACGCACTTGACAGCCCTAGGAGAGAGCTTGTCAGAACCGGGCGACAACTGATGAACAAATGCGACAGACCCAAACACACGAGGGGTAAGAGTGAACAGATCCTTGTCAGGATATATAAGTGAGAAAGGAACCTGTTCATTCACGACAGACGAGGGCATACGATTTATAAGATAACATGCAGTAAGGACTGCATCACCCCAGTAGGAATACGGAACATGACTCTGAATGAGAAGTGACCTTGTAACATCAAGAAGATGACGGTGTTTTCTTTCTGCAACCCCATTTTGTTGAGACGTATGAGCACAGGATGTTTGGTGAACAATTCCTTTTGAGGAGTAGTAGTTGGCTAGATTGTTGGTGCACAACTCTAAGGCATTGTCAGTTCTCATAATTTTGACCGTTGTGGAAAAAACATTCTGAATCTCATTTAGAAAGTGAATAATAATATCTCCAGCTTCAGACTTATTTTTCATTAGAAATACCCATGATGCTCTAGAAAAATCATCCACAAAAACAATATAAAACCTGTGCCCCTGATGATCGGGAACACGACTCGGACCCCAGACGTCGACATGAAACAACTCAAACTTGGAGTTACTACTCCGACCTTGACTACTGGGAAAAGATGACCTGTGATGTTTTCCCAACTGACACGCCTCACACTGGACAGGTGTGTGAGGAAGACTATAGGGTAGGACTAGACGCAACTTCTGAAGCGGTAAATGACCAAAACGCAGATGCCACAGGAGAGGAGATACTTGTTCCGCGGGAGAGGCTGTGATTCCGGCAAACGGGGTCTGGTTCAGACGATAAAGGCCTCCTTGCTCATAGCCATGACCAATCACGTTGCCCGTACGGATGTCCTGAAAAATCAAGGAAGATGAATCAAAAATAGCACGACAATCAAGATCCTTCGTAATCTGACTAATCGACAACAGATTCATAGAAAAATGCGGTGCATGCAAAACATTCTTAAGCTGCATAGAGGATGTCAGTCTAATCTCCCCCTGACCCGTGATAGGAGAATGTGTGCCATTTGCAATCACTACTGTCCGTCCTGGAGGAATCTGAGTATATCCTGTAAGTAGACCCTGGTCGCCACATAGATGATGTGTAGCGCCCGAGTCCATGATCCATGGCAATGTATCCGATCTACTACTGCGAAGAGCAAGTGTACTACCTGAAGTACTCGTAGAGACAGAAGCAGACGCAGCAGCATCAGTATGATTCTCTGTCGACGGTGCTGGGCCAGATGGTGGTATAATGCCCCTAAGACGGGCAACTAGATCATCAAATCGTTGATCCAGTGTAGCTGCAGATGGGGGCTCTATCTGCTCAGCGGCTCGTGCGGATGCAGGAAATCCATGCTTTGAGTAGCATGTATCTTCAGTATGTCCGACTCGGTGACAATATGAGCATGTTGGCCTAGTGCGGCCACCCCTTCCACGGGGAGTACGTCCACGGCCCTGTTGATGAAACCCACGGCCTCTATTAGCCGCCATGGCTGAGGGATTTTGACTCGCAGCTGCTGAAGGTACTGTAATCCTGCTCAATCTGTGAAAAGCTTCCTCCATGGGAGGAATAGTCGAGTCTGCCAAAATCTGTGAACGTGCTGCCTCATACTCTGGATCGAGTGCAGCGAGAAACACACCCACCATCGTCGCATTCCTGTATGTCTTCTGCTGTTCTGGTGTGGCGGTAAGAGGCATGAAGCTATGGAGCTTCTCAAACATTCCTCTCAAAGATGTATAGAGAGAATGTAATGGGCGGCCATTCTGCTTAATTGTGAATATATCATGTTGTAATTGCAGGATCTTCGTCTCATTCTTCGCCTGAGAATATGTCGCTGCCAGGATATCCCACATGTCTTTGGCTGTAGGTTGATGTAGAATGTCATTGGCGATCTCAATAGCCAATGTGCCAGATAGCCACACCTTTGCATATGCGTCGTCAGCCTCCCATGAGGCATGAACTCCAGTCTTCTCTGCAGGCTCGGGCTCTGTGAGAATATGCTTCTTGCCCGTGGACTTCATCATACTCATGAACTGCATTGCCCACAGTTCATAGTTCGTACCATCCATCTTGACGATGGGCGCTGGACCACGAAATGCGCCCATGGACGGAATATCTGCCTTGCTTTCTGACATACTGGATACGGAAGACCGGAGCGAATGACAATAGATAATATTTGTCTACAATGACATAGACGGGATAAGTTGCATGTGTAGACCTCAAGCAACTATCCCCATGGACCTACGCGCGCTACGATCCGCACACGCACAGGAGTTGCACTCAATATGTATCCCTCACGCGCTGGAGATGCGTGCTACTGCTTCCTGTTGCGTGGTATCTCGTGCCCTAGCGCACGCTTGAGATGGTGTCGCACAGGGGGCACGGGAAGGCGCACTGCACGGGAGGCGCTATGCGCACAACACAGGAGGCGCTATGCGCTGGAGATGGTGCCGCACAGGAGGCGCACTAAGCCGCACAGCAGGAGGCGCAAGATGCACGCGAGGCGCGCAGCAGGAGGCACGGGAAGATGCCCTAGCACGGGAAGATGCGCGCTATGCCGCACAACAGGAGGCGCAAGAGGCGCTACTGCTTCCTGTGCGCCAGATGCGCGAGAAGCGAGAAGCGCAAGGTGCGCAGGAGGCGCCTTAGACCACCGATCGGAGAAGAAGAGCCTCCGATAGGCTGGGGATGAACTTGGCGGCGCCGAGAGAGAGAGAGAGAGAAGAGAGAGCCGGCGGGTGGGGATGGGGTAGGGTTTCGAGAACTCCGGCCTAGGACCGTCGCTCTGATACCATGTTGGGAAACGTGAATGAGTTGTTTATTCCATAGCCCTAGGCTCTCTTATATAGGAGAGTAGCCTATGGGTAAATTACATAAAGAGGATAACAAGAAAATAAAATAGGAAAAGACTCAATAACTAAGTCTGCGTCAACACTTATAAAGTGACAATCAACCTCAATGTGATTGGTTCTTTCATGAAATGCTGGATTATTGGCAATGAATATAGCAGCTTGATTGTCACATTCCAAGGCCATAGGAAGTGGGACTTCTATATATAGATCTGTAAGAACAACTTTCACCCACATCATTTATGTACTAACTTGGGCCATAGCCCTATATTCAGACTCAGCACTGGATCTGGAAACAACAGTTTGCTTCTTGCTTCTCCATGAGACGAGGGAGGTTCCAACATATACAACAAACCCAGTGGTGGATTTCCTATCCTTGGGACATCCTGCGTAATCTGCATCTTCACACGCTGAAATAGCAATCTCCTTGTCTTTCTTGAACAACAAGCCTGCACCTGGAGATGATTTAAGGTACCAGAGTATCATATGTATAGCATCCATATGTACCTGATGTGGTTGCTCCATGAACTGGCTCACCCGACTAACAACAAAAGAGTCTGGTAATGGTAACATAAAGAAGCTTTCCCACCAGTTCTCTGTATCTTCTCCTATCCACCTCAGCAGTGTCATCTGTTGGAGTAATCGATACTCTGATGTGTTATTCCATAGAGCCCTCGGGTCTCTTATATAGGGAGAAAACCCTTGGGTAAATTACAGAGTCTTACAAAATATAAATAGAAATTACGGAACAATAAAACGTAACATATATAAGTCTCTACACTCCCCCTCAAGATGGAGCATAGATATCTATCATGCTCAGCTTGGAAGAACATCTCTGGAAAGGTCCTCTGAGCAATGGCTTGGTGAATATGTCAGCAGTCTGGTCCTCTGAACTGACATGAGAAGTGGAAATGAAGCCCTTCTGAATCATGTCCCTAGTATAATGACAATCCACCTCGATGTGCTTTGTTCTCTCATGAAAAGATGGATTGTTGGCAATAAACAATGCTGCCTGATTGTCACATTGAAGATTCATAGGCAAGGGGACATCTACATTCAAATCTTCTAAGACTGCTTTAACCCACATCATTTCTGTGCTTGCTTGTGCCATGGCTTTGTATTCGGATTCAGCACTGGATCTCGCCACAACAGTCTGTTTCTTGCTTTTCCAAGAAACTAAAGAGCTTCCTATGAAGATAGCAAATCCAGAAGTAGATTTACGATCCCTTGGACATCCTGCATAATCTGCATCTGCACAAGCTGAAATAGACAGATCTGTATCTTTCTTGAATAGCAACCCTGTGCCTGGAGAAGACTTCAGATATCTCAATATCATATACAAGGAATCCATATGAACTTGCCTCGGCTGCACTATAAATTGACTCATCCGGTTTACTGCAAAGGCAATATCCGGTCGAGTTATAGTAATGTATAAGAGCTTACCCACCATCTCTCTGTACCTTCTTTTGTCCACCTCCTCGGTATCATCGTCGTAGAGCTTCATGCTTGGGTCCATAGGTGTACTTGAAGGTCTGCATCTAGTCATTCCTGTTTCAACTAGCAAGTCTGTGACATATTTTCTTTGAGTCATCACCATTCCTTGTGCATTTCTTGCAAACTCTATCCCCAGAAAATATCGTATCGTACCCAGATCCTTCGTAATGAACTGGCTTCCCAACAGGGACTTGGTTATCTCAATCCCCTGAGCATCATCTCCTGTAACTAAGATGTCATCAACATATATCATAACAACAACTGTACCTCTAGGGGTCTTCTGGACGAACAGTGAATGGTCCGCATTTGATCTCCTGAACCCCTGTCGTTCAATTAGCTGGGAAAGCTTCTGGAACCATGCTCGGGGACTTTGTTTGAGGCCATAGATAGCCTTATGAAGTCTGCACACCATCTGAGTCTCCCCCTCAGCAGCAAACCCTGGTGGCTGCTGCATGTAGACTTCCTCCTGTAGGTCACCATAAAAGAAAGCATTCTTGACATCAAGCTGGAAAATGGTCTAGTTACGTACCACAGCAACAGATAGGAGGATGCGAAGAGTGGAGTGTCTCGCCACTAGTGAAAAAGTACCCAAATAATCTACCCCATACGTCTGGGTAAATCCCCGTGCTACAAGTCTGGCCTTGTATCTGTCGAGACGTCCATCCGCATGATATTTCACCGTAAACACCCACTTGCAACTCACCACGGAGGCACCTGGAGGAATGGGGACAAGAAACCAAGTCCCTCTAGATTGCAAGGCACGCATCTCCTCTTCCATGGCTAGACGCCAGCAATCAATCTTCATGGCATCCTGATATGTCCGTGGAATCTCAACTGACGAGACAACAGCTGCAAACTTCTAGAAATCCCCATTGAGACGATGAAATGAGACTTGAGAGGCAAGAGGATATGAAGCACACTGTCTTCGCTGCTTCCTGTGAGCAATGGGCCGATCCAAATCATCCATCACTGTGTTGAGCGGTTGATCCTCCTCCTGTAGTAAAGGCTCCTGCACTGGTGCATTGTCTAACCCATCATTAGTGTTAACATCAGAACATACCTGAGACGTGTTGGATGGTTGACATGTAGCTTGAGCAGGGCTTGGCCGCCTTGTATAGAACTTAGTAAAAGGTACAACTGGAGGTGGTGGCGGGGGGGGGGTGGTGGTGGTGGTGGTGGATGCGGTGGTGGAGTAGAGGATTGACCCAGGCTTGGAGGTGGAGGCACATAGACATTGGAATCTGTGGATGTGGAGGAGACCAATCTGTCACCTGCAGGGGAGAAGTACAAGACAAAATCGAAAAATGTAACATCTGCACTCACATAGTACTTGTCATGAACAGGGTCATAGCAACGGTATCCTTTCTGTGTCCTGGAGTAACCCACAAAAACACACTTTATAGCCCTAGGAGATAGCTTATCAAGCCCTGGAGATAAGCGGTGGACAAACGCAACAGTGCCAAAGACCAGAGGTGTAAGTGTAAACAAATCTTTGTCGAGGAAAAGAACAGAGATTGGAGACTTTTCCCCAAGAACAGTCGTAGGCATGCGGTTGACCAGATAGCATGCTGTAAGTATAGCATCCCCCCAAAAGGATAATGGAGCATAACTCTGAATAAGTAATGTGCGAGCAATATCAAGGAAATGTCGATGCTTCCGTTCTGCAACCCCATTTTGTTGAGATGTGTAAGCACATGTGGTTTGGTGGATAATGCCTTTAGAAGAAAGGAAGCGAGCAAGTGAACGAGTGCAGAACTCCAATGCATTGTCAGTACGCACATACTTAACAGTAGATGAAAAAACATTTTGAACTTCATTGATAAGATTTTGAATAACACTTCCTGCTTTGGATTTATTTTTAAGAAGGAAAGTCCAGGACACTCTAGAAAAATTATCAACCACAACTAAATAGAACATGTGCCCCTGATGATCTGGGACACGACTTGGACCCCAAATATCTATGTGAAATAACTCAAATGGGGAGCGACTGCTCCGACTCTGACGACTAAGGAAGCTAGACCGATGGTGCTTCCCTAACTGACATGCTTCACAACGAAAAGACGAACTCGGAGAGATCTGAGGCAGGAGGTGACGCATTTTCTGTAGCGGCAGATGACCAAACCGAAGATGCCAGGTATACGGAGATACGGAGCCCTGGGAATACAGTGAGACGCCGGCGTAAGGGTTTCGGACGAGACGATAGAGGCCATTGTGCTCAGAGCCACAGCCAATCACCCTGCCCGTTAGTATGTCCTGAAAAATAACAGACGATGGGTCAAAAATAGCACGACAGTGCAAATCACGTGTAATCTGACTAATGGATAAGAGGTTCATAGAGAATTCTGGTGCATGTAGAACATTCTGTAAGTGCATAGAGGGTAGTAAAACCGTCTCCCCCTGACCGATGATAGGGGAATGAGTGCCATCAACAATGAGTACAGAGCGACCAGGCTGAACAGCTCTGTAGGACTGCAGAATATCTTTCTCACGGCAGAGATGATGGGTAGCTCCAGAATCGACAATCCATCCTGTGAGATCATGATTATGAAATGAGACTGAAGGACTACCTGAGGCACTGGCTGAAGCAGATGTACTAGCTGACGCCGAGGCCGCAACATCAGAAGCTTCAGCACCCTCTGACGATGACTGTGGCATGATATCACGAAGCCGTGCCACAAGCTCCTCGAACATGTGATCTGGAGTAGATGTCGGTGGACCCTGAACATGATCAGCGACACGTGCAGAAGGAGGGAAGCCATGCTTGGAATAGCATGTATCCTCCGAATGACCAGTACGACGACAGAATGAGCACGTAGAGCGTATGCGACCTCCGCGGCCACGTCCACCACTTCCTCTGCCACGAAATGAGGACGAACCACCTCGTCCCCTGGAAACTGCCATTGCCGAGGGAGGTGCCGTCGCTGTATTCGATGGAACAGGTACACGACTGAGCCTCCTGTATACGTCTTCCATCGGTGGGATAGTGGCATCTGCAAGGAGCTGAGAGCGTGCTGCCTCGTACTCAGGGTCAAGGGCAGCAAGTAATACGCCAACCATAGTGGCGTTGCGGAACGTCTTCTGCTGTTCCGACGTGGTTGTGAGCGGAATGGTGCTATAGAGCTTCTCGAACATTCCACGAAGAGACGTGTACAGGGAATGAAGAGGCCTCCCATTTTGCTTCGTGGTAAAGGTATAATGCTGCAACTGTAGCATCTTCGTCTCGTTGCGTACCTGAGAGTACGTCGTGGCCAAAACATCCCACATCGCCTTGGCGGTGGGCTGATGGAGGACATCATTCGCTATCTCCGTCGTGAGCATTCCTGAGAGCCAAACTTTGGCATACGCATCATCAGCCTCCCATGAGGCATATATTCCTGTCTTTTCCGGTTGTTCATCCTCGGTAAGAATATGCTTCTTACCACATGACTTCATAAGACTGAGGAACTGCATAGCCCACAGTTCTAGTTTGTCCCGTCCATTTTGACGATTGGTGCCGAACCTTTAAAGGCACCTATGGCGGGCATATCGACCTTTTGTTCTGACATACTGCTGGAGAAGAACAACTAGAGATGATAGACCAAGAAACTGGTGTCTACCACGACATGTGAGGATTCAAGTGCACATGTAGACGTTATGCACTTGAATCTGTCATCTATCCGTAACCGACCGAAGGTGAGTCGCCCCGAGGACGAGTAGTGGCTATGGAAGCCTTAGCGGAAGAGATATGCGTCACCTAGGGGTACCCAGCAGTGGGGCTGGGCGCTGTTGGCGGCCTGGAGATGCTCGACGGAGGGCTGGCGGCACCAGGGGCGGCAGGGAGGGGTTCGATGGAGGGCTGGAAGCCCTAGCGGAGGGCTGGAAGACTGGCGGAGGGCTGGGGGCCCTGTGGCGGCGGGAGAAGAGAGGAGGGGGGGGCGACGGGTGGAGAGAACAAAACCCTAGGGTTAGGGTTTTGGCTCTGATACCATGTTGGAGTAATCGATACTCTGATGTGTTATTCCATAGAGCCCTCGGGTCTCTTATATAGGGAGAAAACCCTTGGGTAAATTACAGAGTCTTACAAAATATAAATAGAAATTATGGAACAATAAAACGTAACATATATAAGTCTCTACATCATCATCATATAATTTCATGCTCGGATCCATAGGTGTAGTGGCCGGTCTGCATCCAAACATTCATGTTTCACTCAGCAGGTTAGTGACATATTTCCTTTGGGTCATTACAAGTCTATGTGGATTTCTGGCGAACTCCAGTCCCAGAAAATATCTAAGGACTCCAAGATCCTTGGTGACAAATTCACGACCCAACATTTCTTTCGCCCTCTGAATTCCTTGTCCATCATCACCTGTAATCAGGATATCATCTACATACACCATAATTGCAATAATACCTCTGGATGTTTTCTGTATAAAAAGGGAATGATCTGCATTGGAACGTCTATACCATGGACGGCCATATCGCGAAATATCGGCGATATATCGGTATCGACAGGTCACCGATATATCGCCGATATGGTCGGTATCGGGTATCGACACGCCAAAAATGCACAATCTCGGTCCAATGTCGGCGATATGGCGTCGACATATCGTCGATATATCGGCAATATATCGGTATCGACATGGTACTGGTATCGATACCGATATCGATATGTCCATCCATGGTCTATACCCATGTTTCTCAAATAAGTCTGAGAGCTTCTGGAACCAAGCTCCACGGCTTTGCTTAAGGCCATAGATGGCCTTATGAAGTCTATACACCTTGGAACACTCCCCCTCAACAGCAAGACCAGGTGGCTGTTGCATGTAGACTTCTTCCGACAAGTCACCATATAAAAAGGCATTCTTAACATCTAATTGGAATAATGGCAATCACGAGTAACCGCAACAGAAAGAAGGATCCGTAAGGTGAAGTGGCGAGCAACTGGCGAGAATGTATCAAGATAATCCACTCATATGTCTGTGTAAACCCACAAGCAACCAAGCGTGCCTTGTATCTGTCAATGCTGCCATATGCATTCCGTTTAACTGTAAAGACCCACTTACAGCTCACTGTAGACACACCGGTAGGTGCAGGGACAAGGCTCCAGGTACCGCTTGATTGAAGAGCAGCCATCTCTTCTTCCATAGCTAAACGCCATCTGCTGTCCTTCAATGCATCTTGGTAATTCTGTGGAATATCGACAGCAGATAGTGCAATGGCAAAGCTCCCGAATTCACCATATAAACGATCAAAGGAAACCGTGGACGCCATGGGATATGATACGCAGCTACGCTTCTGTTTTCGAAGTGCAATAGGTAGATTCAAATCGCTTCCATCCTCATCCGTCCTCTGTAACACAACCTGCTCAGGTAAATCACTAGATCCATCATTATTGATTCTATTCTCAGAACATACCTCAAGCGAGCTAGATGAAGAGCGGTGACCATGAGCAAAAGCAGGCCGACAGGTATAGTGGAGTGGCAATGGGGGAACTGGAACAGTAACAGGAGGTGTAGGTGATGTAGGTAGTGGTGGAGATGGTGATGGTGGTGGCATGTAAATGACTTCATCAGTGTCTGAGGATACCAACTGATCACCTGTAGGAGAGAAGTACATAACAGACTCGAAAAAGGTAACATCAGCACTAACAAAATATTTCCTGCGTAATGGATCATAACACATGTACCCCTTTTGTGCTCTGGAGTACCTGACGAAAACACACTTGACAGCCCTAGGAGAGAGCTTGTCAATACCTGGAGACAACTGATGGACAAAGGCCACCAAGCCAAACACACATGGAGTGAGGGAGAGCAATTCTTTTTCAGGAAAAACTAGGGAGAAAGGAATCTTCTCACCTAAGACAAACGACGACATGCGATTAATAAGATAACATGCCGTTAGAACAGCATCGCCCCAGAAAGAATGGGGAGCATGACTCCGTATGAAAAGCGACCTGGTTGCATCAAGTAAATGACGATGTTTCCTTTCTGCAACTTCATTTTGTTGGGAAGTATAGGCACAAGATACTTGGTGGATAATCCCTTGTGTTGAAAAGTAATTGGAGAGAGTATGAGTACAAAATTCCAAGAAATTATCACTTCTCACAATCTTTACAGATGCAGAAAATACATTACGAACTTCATTGATGAAATTTATGATAATATTCCTCGCTTCGGATTTATTCTTTAACAAAAAGACCCAAGACACACGAGAAAAATCATCCACAATTACCATATAAAACATGTGTCCCTGATGATCAGGAACACGACTAGGACCCCAGATATCGACATGAAACAACTCAAACTTGGAGCTACTACTCCGACTCTAACGACTGGGAAAGGTAGGCCGATGATGCTTTCCCAACTGACAAGCCTCACATTGGATGGACGTGTGAGGTGAAACCTGGGGTAAAACACGACACAATTTCTGAAGCGGTAGATGGCCAAAGCGCACGTGCCACAGGAAGGTAGAGACAGATCCAGCAGGAAGAGAGGAGATTTCGGCATATGGGGTCCGACTGAGACGATATAGGCCACCCTGCTCATAGCCACGCCCAATAACGTTGCCCGTAAGGATGTCTTGGAAAATGAGAGACGATGGATCAAAAATTGCTCGACAATGTAAATCTTTTGTAAGTTGGCGAATGGAAAACAAATTCATAGAAAAATCAGGTGCGTGCCGCACATTCTTGAGGTGCATAGAGGGTACCAGGCCAATCTCCCCTGGACCAGTAATCGAGGAGTGCGTCCCATTAGCAATAACCACAATACGGCCTGGAGGAACCTGTCGGTAGGCAGTAAGTAGATCTTGATCACCACACAGATGATGTGTTGCACCAGAGTCCATAATCCACTCTAAAGTATCAGAGCCACTACTGCTAGTGAATGCATAAGTGCTACCTGAGGTACTGGTGGATGCAGAAGCAGCAACGTCAGAATGACTCTCAGAGGCAGGTCCTGAGGCAACGGGACCGGATGGAGGAATAATGCCCCTCAGACGAGCTACAAGATCATCAAAGCGCTGATCCAAAGATGAAGCAGATGGAGGTTCAATCTGTTCAGCTACTCGTGCAGAAGCAGGAAATCCATGTTTGGAATAGCATGTGTCTTCGGTATGTCCAGAACGGTGGCAAAAAGTGCATGATGGCCGAACACGACCTCCTTTGCCTTGAGGTCCACGGTCACGAAACCGATGATGACCCCCACGACCTCGATTCGCTGCCATAGCTGAGGCGGTCTGATTTGCAGTAGATGAAGGAACAGTAATACGACTCAGTCTGTGAAAGGCTTCCTCCATCAGAGGAATGGTGGAATCTGCCAAAATCTGGGAACATGATGCCTCGTACGGTGGATCAAGTGTTGCCAGAAATACACCAACCATGGTGGCATTCTGGTAGGTCTTCTGTTACTCAAGAGTGGCTGTGAGAGGCATGAAGCTGTAAAGCTTCTCAAACATTCCACGTAAAGACGTATATAATGAGTGTAGAGACCTTCAATTCTGCTTGATTGTAAAGATGTCATGCTGGAGTTGCAGAATCTTCATCTCATTCTTTGCCTATGAAAAGGTAGCAGCCAAAATATCCCACATTGCTTTTGCAGTGGGCTGATGGAGAATATCATTGGCAATCTCAATAGCTAATGTTCCTGATAGCCAAACCTTGGCATATGCATCATCTACCCCCTTGAGGTGTTGACACCAGTCTTTTCAACAGGCTCTTCCTCAGTAAGAATGTGCTTCTTACCGGTCGACTTTATCATACTCATGAACTGCATTGCCCACAGTTCGTAGTTTGACCTGTCCATCTTTACAATAGGCGCAAAACCTCTGAAGGCGCATGTAGATGGGATATCTGCCTTGCTTTCTAGCATGATGATAATGAAAGACTGGGGTTGTAGACTGAAGATATGATTGTCTACACTGACATTCACGGGTTCGGTTGCATGTGTAGACTCAAGCAACCAAACCCATCAAAGTGGATACGTGGACGAAGGTCTCCTTGCTGACGAAGATACCCTAGGGTTGGCTGAACCCTAGAGAGATGCGGCGTGTACTAGGCGATATGCGGTCAAGTCTCAGCGCACAGGGAGTAGATGTGCGCGCAGAGAGATGGAGGAGCACCCAGGATCACATGAGAGACGTGGCGAGCGGAGCCAGGAGCAGGCGAGAGTCGCGCGCAGGAGGTCGAGGACCTGGCGACGTGCGGAGGAGCGCGCGAGATACTAGCAGCGCACAGAATAGCACGGAGGAGCGCGCAAGGCCTGGTTGTGCACGGAGGAACGCGCGAGGCCTGGCAGCGTACGGAGAAGCGCGAGGCCTGGCAGCGCGCGGAGGAGCGCAAGGCCCTGCGGCGTGCGGGAGAGCGCGCAGGGCCTGGGCGCGCGGGGCATAGGGCTCGGAGGTGGGGCTAGGGTTAGGGTTTGGTTCGAGAACTCCGGTCTAGGACCGTCGCTCTGATACCATGTTGGGAAAAATAAGAGACATGTTTATTCCATACGCCCTAGGCTCTCTTATATAGGAGAGTAGCGTATGGGTAAATTACATCAAGAATCCAGAAGAAAAGAAAAGTTATGAAACAATACAAAATAATATAACATATATCTCTACATAGCATATTTCCTCTGGGTCATCACAAGACCTTGCTGGTTCATGGTGAACTTTAGTTCAAGGAAATAAAGTAGAATGCCAATGTCCTTGGTTACAAACTGCTGACCGAGGAAATCCTTAGGCACTTGGACGCTTTGCATAACATCCCATGTAACAATGTATCAACATAAACAAGTATGGCAAATGTACCTTTTTGAGACCTCTGGACTAACAGTGAATGATCTGCAGTCGATCTCAGGAACCCCTAATGCTCTATCAGATCCAAGAGCTTCTGAAACCATGCTCTTGGACTCTACATAAGGCCATAAATAGACTTATGAAGTTTGCAGACCTTCTGAACTCCCCCTCAACAATGAACCATGGAGGTTGCTGCATGTAAACTCCCTCCTACAAGTCATCATAAAGAAATGCATTCTTCACATCAAGCTAATGTAGGGCCAGTCTCATGTCACAACAACAGATAAAAGGATCCGCAGTGTAGAATGTCAAGCTACTGGAGAGAAAATATCCTGATAGTCCATCCCATATATCTGGGTGAACCCACGAGCCACAAGCCTCGCCTTGTATAGATCCACAATGTCATTTGCTTGGTGCTTCATTGTGAGCATCCATTAGCATCCCACAACGGATGCTCCTGTAGGAGCTGTAACAATGCTCCACGTGTCGCGTGACTGTAATGTAGTCCTCTCCTCCATGACAAGACACTACTAATTATCCGGTATCGCCTCCTGATATGACCATGGTATCTCCACGGTTAACAGTCCCACGACAAACCTCCTGAAATCCTCTGCGAGTCGTCCCAAAGATACATGGACTGCAAGAGGATAGGTAGCACAAGTATGTATTCTCTTCCACAGAGCAATAAACACATCAAGATCGCATGCCTCCTCCTCAACCTGTAGACCACCCTTTCGACAGGACATCTGCTCAACTTGTAAAGAATTCCGTTGCATGGACAAATTACTAGTACCATCAGTAGAAACAATGTACTCAGGACATACCTAAGGCATGATGGATGATGGGGAAGTCCCATGAGAATAGGGAACCGTGTAAGACCTACGAATATAGGAACGTGACAACGATTGGGCCAAAGTACTGAGTGGCGGTGTAGTAGTAATAACCAAAAGAGTAGGTGTATAGTAGTAGCCATAGGAGCATGTGTAAGTACTGGAGGTGGTGGCGGTGGAGGTGGTGTAGGTACTAGAAGGTGGCGGCGCCAATGGACGAGGAGGCACATAAACCTCCTCATGAGAGTCAGATGGAGTCAACCTATCACACATAGGGGAGAAATACATAACCACCTCAAAGAGAGTCACATCAGCACTAATATAGTACTTCCGTCGAAGCATATCAAAACATCGGTATTCCTTCTGGGAACGAGAGTATCCTACAAATACACATTTGACAGCTCTAGAGGAGAGCTTCGACCAGGCGTCAAATGGTGAACAAAGGAAACAAAGCCAAACACTCGTAGTCCAAGGGAGAACAGGTCCTTATCGTGAAATGCAATCGAGAAAAGAACCTTCTCTCCTAAGACGGAAAATAGCATGAAGTTCACCAAGTAGCAAGCAGTGAGGACGACATCACCCCAGAAAGAGGAACATGTCCTTATCGGGAAATGCAATCGAGAAAAGAACCTTCTCTCCTAAGACTGAAAATAGCATGAAGTTTACCAAGTAGCAAGCAGTGAAGACGACATCACCCCAAAAGAGTAAGGAGCATGCCTCTGGATCAAAAGTATCATGGCCACATCAAGTAAATGATGGTGTTTGCATTTGGCAACACCGTTCTGGTGAAAAGTGTAAGTACACGAGGTCTGGTGTACAATGGCAAGAGACTAGAAGAACTCAAATAAGTTGTAGCGTGCACAACTCTAAGACATTCTCAGCGTGAATAAACTTGACAGTAGAAGAGAAAATTTTTTTATTTCACTAATAAAATATTTAATGATAAACACATCTTCAAACTTGTTTTTCAACAAAAAAACCCAAGAAAGTCTAAAATAATCATCCACAACAACTAGATAAAAACGATGTCCGTGGTGATTAGGAACACGACTGGGACCTCAAATGTCAAGATGAACAAAGCTTAAGTAAATGACTACTGCTATGCCTCTGATGACCAAGAAAAGATGAGTAGTGATGCTTCCAAGCTAGCAAGTCTCGCTATGGAAGTAGAATGCATGGAGATCTGTGGGAGGACATGACACAGCTTATGCAGAGGAAGGTAGTCAAAACGAAGATGCCACAAGTATGGCGAGACTGATCCAGTGGGAACTGTAGAATCACCGCAGTACTAGGAGACGGGATTAGTTTGTAGAGCCTCCAATGCTTACGACCACATCCAATCACCATGTCCATTAATATGTCATGAGACGAAAGAGAAGATAGGTCAAAATGGCATGACAATGCAGAGCTTTAAGTGATCTAACTAATATAAAGTAAATTCATCTAAAAATTAGATGCATAAAGAACATTCTTCAAATGCATGGATGATGTCAAATGAACCTCTCCTTGTCCTGTAATGGGTAAATGAAGTCCATTCGCAATGACGACTTATTTACCGGGGGTATAGTCTTGTATGAACTGAGATGTGCTCTGTCTCCACACAGATGGTGGGAATCACTAGACTCCATAATCTACTCAGTTACATCTGCCTCGCTACAGCTGGTAAAAGCATAGGATATACCTGAGGAGCTCGAAGAGGCTCTAGCAGCAGCTGGCAGCCTAGCACATCTGGAGAACATGTAGCGATGCCGACAACATGGGCCATTATCGCCCTCAAACGAGAGACAATGTCTTCAAGACGTGAATCTGTATGAGGGGTCAAACTATCAAGATGCTCAATTTGTTCGACCACACGAGCAAATGCGGGGTATCCATGCCTCTGATAGCGTATATCCTCATAATGGCATGGGCGACGATAATAGGTGTAGGGGCCAGGTTGACATCCACCTCCTCTGTCACAGTCCTCTGAACTGTGTAGAACCTCCTCTTCCGCGAGATGCAACCATCGCTAAGGAGGTCTATGCAGTGACAGGTGGTGGGATAAGTAGCCTTCTGAGGCGACAGTAGGCCTCCTCCATGGGAGATGTGGTCGTGCCTGTAAGAAGATGTATGCGTGCAGCCTCGTACTTCGGATCCAGGGCTGCCAAGAAAACTCCAACCATCGTGGAGTTCTTGTATGCCATCTGCTGCTCCATAGAAGTGGTAACGGGTATGAAGTTGTGAAGCTTCTCAAACTTGCCACGAGTGAAAAGTAGAATGTATACAGTGTACGATCATTCTACTTGACAATATATATATATCAAACTGTAGCTGAATAATCTTGGTCGCGTTCTTCGCTTATGTAAAAGTGGCCTTGGTGGTGGGCTGCTTCATCGGCGATCTCTGTGGTAAGAGTACGTGTCATCTTGCTTCCATGAAGAATTTTCCCCAGTCCTATATTTCGGCTATGGCTTTGTTAGAATGTACTCCTTGTTATTACACTGCATAAGCATCAAAACTACATGGACCACAACTCATAGTTGATCCCATCCATCTTCACTATGGGAGCAGGGCCCTTGAGGGCATCGGACGACGAGAAGACATCACCCTTGCTCTCTAACACGACGAAAAAGGTCGAAACATAACTCGATTGTGGTAGTAGACCAATCCAAACGAGTCTTCACCATCATATAGAGGATTGATTGTACGTGTAGACTTATACAACAATGCTCGTCAATCATCGATCCGTGGCAAAGCCGGAAAAGGTGATTTATAGGTCTGAAATCACCTTTTTCGATTAATATCAGATTGTTCAGCAAGTCTGAGCAGACCAGAGAGGATATGGAGGGCATGTAGGGGCCTATCATCGACGACCAAAAAATGCTCTAAGGGGTTGGCGGAAGAGCAGGTGCCTAATGTTGGGTCGGGTAGTGCTGAGGGAGGGCATGGGGTGGCCTTAAGACGGTCCTAGGGGGTCTAGTAAGGGCCTACGGCATCACGGAGGCCCTGGAATGGCTGGTGAGCGACGCGAAAAGGCCTTGGAATCGCTAGGCAACGACGCAGTCGACCTCGGAGGGGGCTGGTAGTGGTGCAACAACCTTAAAAGAAGGTGGGGTGGTGGTGCATGACTTGGGGAAGGCCCCTAGTGAAGCACCAAATGGAGGAGATGGGGCGATGAGTGGAGCTAGAGAACGGGGTAAGAGAACTCTAGCCTAGGACCATCGTTACGGTACAATGTGGAGAGAAAATAATGAGTTGCTTATTCATGAGGCCCTATGGTTCCCTTATATAAAGGAGAAACGTGTTGGGCAAATTAAATAATGTAGATAGAAAGAAAAAGAATACATAAAAGAGATAGAAGATAATAAATATCTCAACACATACAATTGGTGTGTACATTTCGAAATCTCGAAACTCGATCAAGGATCCATCTCTAGATGTCATGCCTTTAGTTGGCCAACGAATAATCAGTTGGCCATGATGCATAGATAATGGCTTCCTATGACCTTGGATGCTTTCAACCAAGACAAAGATCTATCATGATCGACCATTCCCCATGTTATGCTTGACCAAGTTCTACAGCTAAGCCGATCAAGTTCAGTATGATTGTTTAGACTGTGCCCTTATTTGAAGGTATTCTGATGCAATTCCAAGTAATAGATCAATGTTTTTTATTGATCACCAAGTGTCCTTAGCTAATAACTGATCGACCACCCTCTTAAAGTTGACTGAACCCTAATTCTGCCCATGATAGATCGATCATCATTTCATTTGCCATCGATTTTTGTAGTCTACTGAGATGGCTGACAATGGAGATGGATTAAGTAATGTCGTAGCTACTTCTATAATGATGACCTACTACAAGACTTCTATAAATATGACCTACTACATGAGTGTATATTTATTCAACCAAACTCGTGAAGGATAACTCTCTTTTATGAGTTACTACAACCGAATGGTCATAACTATGTTTGGGTGCATTTAAAATCTCGGAGCTACTAAGAGGTTCGGAAAGGAATACGAACAGACTTATGAGCAATTGTACTTGAATACTTCGATTATCTATTATGTATATATAGGCACTATGATTATTAGAAAGATGAATCACTTTATATGGAAATTTTGGAGGAAAATATGGGGTGCACATCTCCATAAAATATATTCAAATAAAATAAGGTACATTGTCATATAGACCAAGCATCAAAAAGCTCTTTAGCATGCACCATTACATTCTCCACATAAAACACTTTTGCTAAAAAAGACCCATGTTTAGCCAACCAAAGAGAACATATCGTTGCAATAGCCTTTGGATTATGCATTAGAGATGAGTAATTGGATCCCTCCAAGGTCCAATTACCAAGTCCACAGATTTAGTCTCACATCATCTGTAATTGCGACTCAGTTATTCTGGAGGGACTATATAAGAAGCACCACATCCATTGTAACAATTGAGAGAAAAATAACATAGCATCTGGCCATTGAGAGGCCTTCTCCCGTGGTTTCATCATGCTCCTTATGGAGTATGGTTACACGTAAAATCTCGGCATCTCTTTATCTCTGATACTCTTCCGCATTCATCATTTTCTACATGGCATCAGAGGATTTCTATTCTTGAAGATTAATTCTGGTTATTATTAATATTCGTGATCAATTTGATAAGAGTTCTAGGGTTTTGGAAACCCAAATTATGGACAGTCATCATCAATAACAATTACAACATCTGCACCGATCAAAAACCCTAATTAAGGACATTATGTCATATTTCTTCATGAAGCAGTAGCACTATAGTTGATTGAAAAATTCTGCATTGCAACAACCGTCCCAAGCGCATGCCTATTAGTTCCATATTCTATATCTGAAGGTCTGTCACCTTCAACCAACCATCTCTACATCCAGACAATCAGAGCGAATTGAAGATTTGATTCATGTTCAAAATTTGTTGGAGTTCGAAAGAATGTCATCGATTTCTAGAATCTAGGGTTTCTGCAACCCTAGAAAATTTTGATTCAAGCCGCAATCATCTTGCTCTAGGCGGGTGGTCGCCTCTTCACATCATGGCATCCACAAAACCCTCCAGCAGTAGGGGGTTCATCTCCAACAGTGATTCTGCAACTCCAAGGGACCGTGCACCTCCTCCCAGCCGCAGTTCCCAGTAAAGGAGGAGAAGAACCCAAAGCCAACAACATCGTCTTCAGGCACCGTAACTCCTTCCCAGCCGCAAATCTCCTCCAGGACAACCATCGCCAGAGGCACCTACTCGTACATAGGTGATGGCTATAGTGATCTCAGGCATGCATCTCCGCCATAACAGGTCCCTCTAGTCTATATTTCCAGGTGGCGGCAAGGACACATGTCGCACCAACTCGATCTCCTGGTCCCAAGGGCAGTACCGATCGTGCATGCCAAAGAGTCGCATCTGGGGCGATGGAAGTTGGGTTCCCATGATGGGAACAATAAATAGATGTGAAGGATGGTTTCTTTAAAAAACAATTTTTTGTTTAATAATCAGAAGGGCCAATTTCTGGAAAATAGAGGGACGAGAAGAGGCCCAATTTGGCATTTGCATAGTAGAAAAGGTAAAAAGGATTGGGCCCAAATTTAGCGCATGATTTTTGAAAAAAGAGTTCCCAACGGAAAAATGAAGGGCCAATTAAAAAAAAGGGGGAATTTTTCGGAAAAAGGCTAGCATACAAAAAACGGATCCAAAGGCAAGAAGAAAAATGACGACTTGAAAAAAAGGAGGTTGCTATTAAAAGGAGAGGAATAACCAAGAAAAAAACATTTAGGATTGGTTTTTTAATCCCATCTTCAGTTCTTCTCCCAACTTAATTGATGCCATCTATTACGACCAGTATAGGAGAAAGGGGGGTATTTTGTAGAGTTATGGAGTTTAGAATCAGATTTTCACTCCAGATTTCAGACTCTACCACTTCGATTGCATATTTGTGATCATTGTGTGAGGGGTCGTCATCTTGATTTGGACTCAAGGATTTCATGTGGATACGTAGGGACTCCAGAGTAGAGATCTCATTCTCTGAACTAGTGTGTACTTATGGTTTTCATGTGGATTTATAGGTACTCCATAGTAGAGATCACATTCTCTAAGCCAATATGGGAGAGATCTAGTTTTCCAACGAGGAGACCCAGTTTCAGCCTTCATCTCAAGCGACCTTAGACTGTGACGAAGAGATGTTTCCACATCTTTCCCCAGTTTGACCTTCAAAGAGATGGAGCAATTATGGGCCAGAGTTCTCCGACGAGGAGACTCATCCACTTTCAGTGACTCAGAACAATACACATCATATATTCTCTAACGAGGAGACCCAATTCAGTTCTAGTGACTAACAAACGTAGTACAAACACGTTCTCCGACGAGGAAACTCGATTCACACTCCAGTCCTTCGGTTCCTCCTCACTAGCACAACATGAGAAACAACATCCTCAGTAGGCGGCCATTAAAGTATACGTTGAGTTGATATTGTCTGTAATGTCTTGTATTGTGTGAATGAGCGATTTCTTTATATTTATCCAAGTTAAACATGCCATGCTACAACTTGAGGGGGAGTGTTGGAGTATGCGTTAGAGATGGGTAATTGGATCAGTCACGGTCCAACCAAATCCACATGTTTAGCCCCACATCATCAGTGAGTGGGATCAGTCATTCTGGTGGGGCAATGTAAGAAACCCAACACGCATTGTAACATTTGAAAGAAAGTGATAACAACGTATACAACCGTTGAGAGGTCTTCTACCGTGGTCTCAACCCGCTCCATATAGAGTAGAGTTCCACGTAAAATCCTGATGTTCTCCCATATTTTATATGTCTTTATCTCTAATACGCTTCTACAACCTTTTCTCTTCCTTCATTCAAGCCTCTCCAACCATCGCCAATCGAGTCTCAAAAGGACTCCACATTCTCAAATCAGACACCAAATAACTTCGACTTATCCCAGACACCCCTTAAACCCACACACGTAAAGAGAATGTGATTAATATCGTGCATCACCTCCTCGCATTGCAACATCACAAGCATCACGCATCCACACCCTGAAACAATTGTGCATTTCTAGTCCCTATCATAATGCACCTTTTTTTCAATAGCCATATAAAGACCTTAACTCATTGAGGCACCTCCAAGTCCAAATATGCGCAAAATCATGTTCATAGATACTCGGATAAAAAACCGTGGTCGAGCATAATGCTTTATACGATTTGCTCACCAAGAATTGGCGATCCCTCCAGATCCACGCATCCTTTCCATCCATATGATAATTGTTAGGAGAAAAACCAGATTCATATAATTGATGAGACCCTAGGGCTCTATTATATAGGAGAAAAGCCCTGAGTTAATTTGTTGGGAAACGTGAATGAGATGATCTATTCCATAGCCCTAGGCTCTCTTATATAGGAGAGTAGCCTATGGGTAAATTACATAAAGAGAATAACAAGAAAATAAAATAACAAAGAGGTACAGTTATTCAATATGCGTCAACACTCCCCCTCAAGATGGAGCATAGATGTCAATCATGCTCAGCTTGGAAGCACACTTCTGAAATGGACCTCGTAACAATGCCTTGGTGAATATGTCTGCAGTCTGGTTCTCTGAAGTAACATGAGATGTGGCAATGAATCCTTTCTGAATCATATCACGTATGAAGTGACAATCCACCTCAATATGCTTGGTCCGCTCATGGAATGCAGGGTTGTTTGCAATAAACAAAGCAGCCTGATTATCACACTCCAAGTTCATAGGAAGTGGTACATCTAAGTATAAATCTGTCAGCACCGCTTTCACCCACATCATCTCTGTAGTAGCCTGGGCCATAGCCCTATATTCGGATTCAGCACTAGATCTAGCTACCACAGTTTGTTTCTTGCTCCTCCATGAGACTAGGGCATCTCCAACATAGACAGCATACCCTGAGGTGGACTTCCTATCCTTAGGACATCCTGCATAGTCTGCATCTGCGCATGCTGAGATAGAAATCCCCTTTCCTTTCTTGAATAGCAGACCTGCACCTGGAGAAGATTTGAGATATCTAAGTATCATATGTATTGCATCCATATGCACCTGGCGTGGTTGCTCCATGAACTGGCTCACACGGCTCACTGCAAATAATATATCTGGCCTGGTGATCGTGACATATAACAGTTTGCCTACCAGTTCTCTATATCTTCTCCTGTCCACCTCCTCTGTGTCATCATCATACAGCTTCATGCTAGGGTCCATTGGTGTCGTAGCAGGTCGACACCCTAGCATACATGTCTCACTCAGTAGATCTGTAACATACTTCCTCTGTGACATGACTAATCCATACGGATTTCTGGCAAATTCCAGCCCCAGAAAGTATCTAAGGACTCCCAGGTCCTTGGTGACAAACTCGGTCCCCAGCCTTTCCTTTGCCTTCTTAATGCCCTGGTCATCATCACCTGTAATCAAGATATCGTCAACATAAACCATGATTACAATGATACCTCTCGCCGTCTTCTGTACAAACAAGGAATGATCAGCATTGGAGCGTTTATATCCTTGTTTCTCAAAGAGGTCTGACAGCTTCTGGAACCATGCTCTGGGGCTCTGCTTAAGGCCATAGATGGCCTTATGTAATCTGCAAACCTTGGAACACTCCCCCTCAACAGCAAAACCTGGTGGCTGTTGCATATAGACTTCCTCCTGCAAATCTCCATACAGAAATGCATTCTTCACGTCCAGTTGATAGAGTGGCCAGTCTCTAGTAACTGCAACTGATAACAGGATCCGTAGAGTGGAGTGACGCGCCACAGGGGAGAACGTGTCAAGGTAATCTACCCCATATGTCTGTGTGAATCCCCGTGCAACTAGGCGTGCCTTGTACCTGTCAATGGAGCCATCTGCATTGTGTTTAACTGTAAACACCCATTTGCAACTCACCGGGCTGACATCTGGAGGTATAGTAACCAAACTCCAGGTTCCTCTAGACTGAAGTGCCGCCATCTCTTCCTCCATTGCTAGCCGCCATCTAGAATGCTGTAAAGCATCATGGTGGTTCCGTGGAATGTCTGTAGCTGAAAGTGCCAATGCAAACGTCCTGAAGTGTCCAGATAGCCTCTCAAAAGACACAGCTGCTGATACCGGATATTTGGCACAGCTTCTCTTCGGCTTGCGTAGAGCGATTGGAACATCCAGATCCTCTGTGTTATCACCATGCTCCTGTAATGCATCCTGCTGAGAAATGTCGTCAGATCCATCAACATTAATATTTTCATTACATACCATAGGCGAGCTAGTTGACTGGTCAGGACCATGAGCTGGAGTAGGCCTGCGAGTGTAATGGAATGGTAGCGGGGATACTGTTGATGGCGGTGGTGGTGGCGGTGGTGATGGTGGTGACGGTGGTGTTGTTGGTGGTGCCATGAATACGGTATCAGGAGATATAGGTGGTGGCTGTATGTTTCCGGATTCTGAAAAATACATAATAGATTCAAAAAATGTAACATCTGCACTGATTATATACCGCCGACGCACTGGATCAAAACACTTGTACCCCTTTTGAGTTCTGGAGTACCCCACAAAGACGCACTTGACAGCCCTAGGAGAGAGCTTGTCAGTACCAGGCGACAACTGATGGACAAAAGCGACTGACCCAAACACACGAGGGGTAAGAATAAACAAGTCCTTGTCAGGGTAAATGAGAGAAAAAGGAATCTGTTCATTCAAGACAGACGAAGGCATACGGTTGATAAGGTAACATGCAGTAAGTACTGCATCACCCCAGTAGGAGTATGGAACATGACTCTGAATAAGAAGAGACCTTGTGACATCAAGAAGGTGACGGTGTTTTCTTTCAGCAACCCCATTCTGTTGAGATGTATGAGCACAAGATGTTTGGTGAATAATCCCTTTTGAAGAGTAGTAATTGGCTAGAATATTGGTGCACAACTCTAGAGCATTATCACTTCTCACACTCTTGACAGAAGTCGAAAAAACATTTTGAATTTCATTAAGAAAGTGGATAATAATGATTCCTGCTTCAGATTTATTTTTCATTAGAAAGACCCATGACGCTCTAGAGAAATCATCCACAAATACAATATAAAACCTGTGTCCCTGATGATCGGGAACACGACTCGGACCCCAGACATCGACATGAAACAACTCAAACTTGGAGTTACTACTCCGACCTTGACTACTGGGAAAAGACGACCTGTGATGCTTTCCCAACTGACATGCCTCACACTGGATAGGTGTGTGAGAGAGACCATAGGGTAGAACTAGACGCAACTTCTGAAGCGGTAAATGACCAAAACGCAGATGCCACAGGAGAGGAGATACTTGTCCAGCAGGAGAGGATGTGGTTCCAGCAAATGGGTTCTGGTTCAGTCGATAAAGGCCTCCTTGCTCATAGCCATGACCAATCACGTTGCCCGTACGGATGTCCTGAAAAATCAAAGAAGATGGATCAAAAATAGCTCGACAATTGAGATCCTTCGTTATCTGACTAATTGACAATAGATTCATAGAAAAATGCGGTGCATGTAGGACATTCTTGAGCTGCATAGAAGATGTCAATCTAATCTCCCCCTGACCCGTGATAGGGGAGTGTGTGCCATTGGCAATCACTACTGTCCGTCCTGGAGGAATCTGAGTGTATCCTGTAAGTAGGCTCTGGTCGCCACATAGATGATGTGTAGCGCCCGAGTCCATGATCCACGGCAATGTATCAGATCTACGACTGTGGAGTGCAAGTGTACTACCTGAAGTACTAGTAGAAGCAGAGGCAGAAGCATCAGCATCAGTATGACTCTCTGTAGTCGGTGCTGGGCCTGATGGTGGGATAATACCCCTGAGGCGGGCAACTAGATCATCAAATCGTTGATCCAGTGTAGCAGCAGATGGGGGCTCTATCTGCTCAGCGGCTCGTGCAGATGCAGGGAATCCATGCGTTGAGTAGCATGTGTCTTCAGTATGTCCGACTCGGTGACAATATGAGCATGTTGGCCTAGTGCGGCCACCCCTTCCACGAGGAGTACGTCCACGGCCCTGGTGATGAAAACCACGGCCTCTGTTGGCCGCCATAGCTGAGGGATTCTGACTCGCAGCTGCTGAAGGTACTGTGATCCTGCTCAATCTGTGAAAAGCTTCCTCCATGGGAGGAATAGTCGAGTCCGCCAAAATCTGTGAACGTGCTGCCTCATACTGTGGATCAAGTGCAGCGAGAAACACACCCACCATCGTCGCATTCCTGTATGTCTTCTGCTGTTCTGGCGTGGCGGTAAGAGGCATGAAGCTATAAAGCTTCTCAAACATTCCTCTCAATGATGTATAGAGAGAATGTAAAGGACGGCCGTTCTGCTTTATTGTGAATATATCATGTTGTAGTTGCAGGATCTTCGTTTCATTCTTCGCCTGAAAATATGTCGCTGCCAGGATATCCCACATGTCTTTCGATGTGGGTTGATGTAGAATGTCATTGGCAATTTCAATAGCCAATGTGCCAGATAGCCACACCTTGGCATATGCATCATCGGCCTCCCATGAGGCATGAACTCCAGTCTTCTCTGCAGGCTCGGGCTCGGTAAGAATGTGCTTCTTACCTGTAGACTTCATCATGCTCATGAACTGCATTGCCCACAGTTCATAGTTCGTACCATCCATCTTGACAATGGGCGCTGGACCACGGAATGCACCCATAGACGGGATATCTGCCTTGCTTTCTGACATACTGGAGGTGGAAGACTGGAGTGACTGAGAGATGACAATCTTTGTCTACAATGACATAGACGGGATTAGTTGCGTGTGTAGACGTCAAGCAACTAACTCCATGTATATCAAGATCTGTGCCCTAGGGTTTTGGGGCTTAGGGCACGCAAGCACGTGCAAGACGCACGTGCACACGCAACGGGATGCGCACAATCAGGCTGATGCAGGCGCTACAGATGTGCGATGCGCACTGTTGCTGGAGGCGCACTAGGCGCTGGATGCTGGTGCGCTGCGCTAGATGCGCTAGGCGCTGGATGCTGCTGCGCTAGGCGCTGGATACGCCGCGCTGGATGCTAGTGCGCGCTGGATGCGCTGGAGGCGCTACAGTGGTGCACGCTGGATGCGCCGCGCTAGGCGCTGGATGCGCGCGAGGCGCACAGGCGCACAGTAACGCTGCGCGCGAGATGCGCGCAAGATGCGTTTGCGCGCAAGATGTGCTATGCACAGATGCACCGCAGACGATCGGAGAAGTCGGCGATCAGATCGAAGAAGGGGCGGCGCCGAGAAGAGAGAAAGAGAAGAGAGGCCGGCGGGTGGGGCGGGTTAGGGTTAGGGTTTCGAGAACTCCGGTCTAGGACCGTCGCTCTGATACCATGTTGGGAAACGTGAATGAGATGATCTATTCCATAGCTCTAGGCTCTCTTATATAGGAGAGTAGCCTATGGGTAAATTACATAAAGAGAATAACAAGAAAATAAAATAACAAAGAGGTACAGTTATTCAATATGCGTCAACATAATTATAGAGAAGTACATAAAGAAAACGTAAATAAGAAAAACATAACTGAAGATACAATTATCTCAACACTCCCCCTAAAGCTGGAGCCTATATATCTATCATGCTCAGCTTGGTGCAACACTTCTGAAATGGACTTCTAGAGAGTGCCTTTGTGAAGATATCTGCAGTCCAATCTCCAGTAGAAACATGTGATGTAGATATGAGACCTTTCTGAATCATGTCTCTAGTGTAATGACAATCCACCTCTATGTGTTTGGTCCATTCATGAAATGCAGAATTGTTGGTAATAAATAGAGCCTCTTGATTATCACATATAAGCTGCATGGGAAGAGAAACCTCAACAATAAGATCAGTTAACACATATCTTACCCACATCATTTCTGCACTCCCCTATGCCATGGCTCTGTACTCAGATTCAGCACTAAATCTGGTCATCACTGTCTGTTTCTTGCTTCTCCATTAAACGAGAGAGCTGCCAACAAAAATTGCAAAGCCAGAAGTAGACTTCCTATCTCTGGGGCAACCTGCATAGTCTGCATCTGCACAAGTTGTCACCTCAAGAGATGTACCCCTGTTGAGTAAGAGACCAGAACCAGGTGAAGTCTTCAAATATCTCAAGATCATATACATTGCATCCATATGCACCTTCCTGAGTTGCTCCATGAATTGGCTAACTTTGCTCACTGCAAATGATATATCCAGTCTGGTGATAGTGGCATATAGGAGCTTCCCAACAAGCTCTCTGTATCTCCTCATGTCTACCTCCTCAGTGTCATCATCATATAACCTCATACTTGGATCCATCGGGGTAGTAGCAGGCTTGTATCCTGTCATTCTTGTCTCAGAAAGAATTTCCATCACAAACTTCCTCTGGATCATTACAAGATCACGATGGTTCCTGGCTAACTCTAACCCAAGGAAGTACCAAAGTATGCCAAGGTCCTTAGTCACAAACTGTTGACTTAGGAACTCCTTGGCAGCCATAATGCCCTACTCATCATCCCCTGTGACAATGATATCGTCAACGTAGACAAGGATAGCAACAATACCTCTCTGTGTCCTCTGAATGAACAATGAGTGATCCCGTTGTAGACCTCACGAAACCTTGTTGCTATATCAACTCCGATAGCTTCTGATACCAAGCTCTCGGACTCTGCTTCAGACCATAGATCACTGTTGACGCATATAGAGTACCCGTACCTCTTCGTTGTTTTATTTTTCAGTTGTCTTCTTTATGTAATTTACCCATAGGCTACTCTCCTATATAAGAGAGCCTAGGGCTGATGGAATAGAATAAGCCATTCATTTTTCCCAACATGGTATCAGAGCGACGGTCCTAGACCGGAGTTCTCGAAACCCTAACCCTAACCCACCCCACCCGCCGGCCTCTCCCTCTCCTTCTCTCTCTCGATCGGCGCCGCCTCCACGCCGCCGCTCCTCCTGCGTGCGTCGCTGCTCGCGCGCCTTCTCCAGCGCGCCATGCTCTACTGCTGTGCATCGACCTGAGCGTGTAGCACGCCTGCGCGCACGACTATGCGCATCTGCTTGCGCGTGCGCCACGTTCCCTTGCGCGCGTAGCACTCCTGCGCGTGTAGCATACATGCACACATCACACAGCGCGCGTAGCGTGGCGTGTGCGGGTGCGCGTCTTCCAGCACCAGTGCGCACATAGCGCCTGTGCGCATAGCGATCCTGTGCACAGTCACCTGCGCGTGACCGTGGGCTCCTGCGCGTATTCAACTGTGCATCCAGCGTGCGCACCTGTGCATCTTGCGTGCGCGTGACTCCTGCGTGCGCACTTGTGCCTGTGCGTGACTCCTTTGTGCGTGTAGGGCTCAACACGAAGATCTTCATGGGGATAGTTGCTTGAAGTCTACACATGCAACTACCCCCATCTATGGTATTGTAGACAAGACACATTGTTTGTCAATCGTTCCAGTCTTCATTTTTCAATATGTCGGAGAGCAAGGCAGATATCCCATCTATTGGCGCATTCCGTGGTCCAGCGCCTATTGTCAAGATGGACGGTACCAATTATGAATTGTGGGCAATGCAGTTCATGAGCATGATGAAGTCTACGGGTAAGAAGCACATTCTTACCGAACCAGAGCCTGCTGAGAAGACTGGAACCTATGCCTCCTGGGAGGCTGATGACGTATACGCCAAAGTCTGGCTATCTGGCACGTTGGCAATTAAGATTGCCAATGATATCCTCCATCAACCCACAGCGAAGGATATGTGGGACATTCTGGCGGCCACATATTCCCAGGCGAAGAACGAAACAAAGATTCTGCAACTCCAGCATGATATCTTCACCATCAAGCAGAATGGTCGCCCCCTACATTCTCTCTATACATCACTGAGAGGGATGTTTGAGAAGCTATATAGCTTCATGCCCTTGACAGCCACGCCAGAGCAGCAGAAGACATACAGGAACGCTACTATGGTGGGCGTGTTCCTAGCTGCACTTGATCCTGAATACGAGGCAGCACGTTCACAGATTTTGGCCGACTCTACAATTCCGCCAATGGAGGAAGCCTTCCATAGACTGAGTCGGATTACAGTTCCCTCAACTGCTGCAAGTCAGAATTCTTCATCCATGGCAGCAACCAGAGGTCGCGGTTTTCATCACCAGGGCCGTGGACGTGGACCCTGTGGGAGGAGTGGCCGCACTAGGCCAACATGCACCTACTATCACCGTGTTGGACACAATGAAGATACATGCTATTCAAAGCACGGATTTCCTGCATCCGCACGAGCTGCTGAGCAGATAGAGCCCCCATCTGCTGCTACCTTGGATCAACGGTTCGATGATTTAGTTGCCCGTCTGAGGGGCATTATCCCACCATCTGGTCCAGCACCGACTACAGAGAGTCATTCTGATGCCGCTGCCTCTGCCTCTGCATCTACCAGTGCTTCAGGTAGTATACTTGCACTCCATAGTAGTAGATCTGATACATTGCCATGGATCATGGACTCGGGCGCGACACATCACCTATGTGGCGACCAGAGCCTACTTACAGGATACACTCATATCCCTCCAGGACGGACAGTAGTGATTGCCAATGGCACACATTCCCCCATCACTGGTCAGGGGGAGATTAGGCTGACATCTTCTATGCAGCTCAAGAATGTGCTACATGCACCTGATTTTTCAATGAATTTGTTGTCAATTAGTCAGATTACGAAGGACCTCCATTGTCGAGCAATTTTTGATCCATCTTCCTTGATTTTTCAGGACATCCGTACGGGCAACGTGATTGGTCGTGGCTATGAGCAAGGAGGCCTTTACCGTCTGAATCAGACCCCATTTGCCGGTACCACATCCTCTCCTGCTGGACAAGTATCTCCTCTACTGTGGCATCTGCGTTTTGGTCATTTACCGCTTCAGAAGTTGCGTCGAGTTCTACCCTATGATCTCTCTCACATACCTATCCAGTGTGAGGCATGTCAGTTGGGAAAGCATCACAGGTCATCCTTTCCCAGTAGTCCAGGTCGGAGTAGTAACTCCAAGTTTGAGTTGTTTCATGTTGATGTCTGGGGTCCGAGTCGTGTTCCCGATCATCAGGGACACATGTTCTATATTGTATTTGTGGATGATTTCTCTAGAGTGTCATGGGTGTTTCTGATGAAAAATAAATCTGAAGCAGGAAATATTATTATCCACTTTCTTAATGAAATTCAAAATGTTTTCTCCACATCTGTCAAGCTTGTGAGAAGTGATAATGCTTTAGAGTTGTGCACCAACATTCTGGCCAATTACTACTCCTCAAAAGGGATTATTCACCAAACATCTTGTGCTCATACATCTCAACAGAATGGGATTGCTGAATGAAAACACCGTCACCTTCTTGATGTCACAAGATCACTTCTTATTCAGAGTCATGTTCCATACTCCTACCGGGGTGATGCAGTTCTTACTGCAGGTTACCTAATCAACCGTATGCCTTCGTCTGTCTTGAATGAACAGATTCCTTTTTCACTCATTTATCCTGACAAGGATTTGTTCACTCTTACTCCTCGTGTGTTTGGGTCAGTCGCATTCGTCCATCAATTGTCGCCTGATACTGACAAGCTCTCTCCTAGGGCTGTCAAGTGCGTCTTCGTTGGGTACTCCAGAACTCAAAAGGGGTACAAGTGTTTTGATCCTATGCGTCGGCGGTATATGATCAGTGCAGATGTTACATTTTTTGAATCTGTTATGTATTTTTCAGCATCAGGAGACAAGCAGCTACCATCTATACCTCCTGATGCCATCTACATGACACCACCACCTCAGATACCGACACCAATGCCACCACCACCACCGCCACCACCACCACCGCCACCACCACCACCACCGCCACCGCTTGTCTCACCACTACCATTCCATTACACCTGCAGGCCTCCTCTAGCTCATGGTCCTGACCCTTCAACTAGCTCGCCTATGGTATGTAATAAAAATATTAATGTTGATGGATCTGACGACATTTCTCAGCAGGATGTATTGCAGGAGCGTGATGAGAATACAGATGATTTGGATGTTCCAATTGCTCTAAGGAAGCCGAAGAGAAGCTGTGCCAAATATCCATTATCAGCAGCCGTGTCTTTTGAGAGACTATCTGGAGACTTCAGAACGTTTGCGTTGGCACTTTCAGCTACAGACATTCCACGGAATCATCATGATGCTTTGCAGGATGCTAGATGGCGGCTAGCAATGGAAGAAGAAATGGCGGCACTTCAGTCCAGAGGAACTTGGAGCTTGGTTCCTATACCTCCAGATGTCATAAGGCCATCTATGGCCTTAAGCAGAGCCCCAGAGCGTGGTTTCAGAAGCTTTCAGATCTTTTTGAGAAGCAAGGATATAAACGCTCCAATGCAGATCATTCCTTGTTTGTACAGAAGACGGCTAGAGGTATCATTGTAATCATGGTTTATGTTGATGATATCTTGATTACAGGAGATGATGAGCAGGGCATTAAGCAGGCAAAAGAAAGGCTGGGGACCGAGTTTGTCACCAAGGACTTGGGAGTTCTTAGATATTTTCTGGGGCTGGAGTTTGCTAGAAATCCATATGGATTAGTAATGTCGCAGAGAAAATATGTTACAGATCTATTGAGTGAGACAGGTATGCTAGGGTGTCGACCTGCTACGACACCAATGGATCCCAGCATGAAACTCTATGATGATGACACAGAAGAGGTGGACAAGAGAAGGTACAGAGAACTGGTAGGCAAACTACTGTATGTCACGATCACTAGACCTGATATATCATTTGCAGTGAGTCGTGTGAGCCAGT
Organism: Ottelia alismoides; assembly: GCA_037367405.1. NCBI lineage: Eukaryota > Viridiplantae > Streptophyta > Magnoliopsida > Alismatales > Hydrocharitaceae > Ottelia > Ottelia alismoides. The sequence goes on along the minus strand of JAZKJV010004903.1, from coordinate 713,518 downwards.
TCATGGAGCAACCACGTCAGGTCCATATGGATGCAATACACATGATTCTGAGATATCTAAAATCATCTCCAGGTGCAGGCTTGCTATTTAAGAAGGGAAAGGAGATCTCTATCACAGCATGTGCTGATGCAGACTATGCAGGATGCCCCAAGGACAGGAAGTCCACCTCAGGATTTGCAGTCTATGTTGGAGATGCCCTAGTCTCGTGGAGGAGCAAGAAACAGACAGTGGTAGCTAGATCCAGTGCTGAATCCGAATACAGGGCTATGGCCCAGGCTAGCACAGAAATGATGTGGGTGAAATCTTTACTTACAGATTTATGTCTTGATATACCCCTTCCTATGATGTTGGAATGTGACAATCAGGCCGCCTTGTTCATTGCAAACAACCCAGCCTTTCATGAGAGGACCAAGCATATTGAGGTTGACTGTCACTACATACGTGATATGATTCAGAAGGGGTTCATTGCTACATCTCACGTCACATCAGAGAATCAGACTGCTGACATTTTCACCAAGGCATTACTCCGAGGTCCATTCCAGAAATGTGCGTCCAAGCTGAGCATGATTGATATCTATGCTCCATCTTGAGGGGGAGTGTTGACGCATATAGAGTACCTGTACCTCTTCGTTGTTTTATTTTTCAGTTGTCTTCTTTATGTAATTTACCCATAGGCTACTCTCCTATATAAGAGAGCCTAGGGCTGATGGAATAGAATAAGCCATTCATTTTTCCCAACAATCACCTTATGAAGCATGTACACCTTCTGTGACTCCCCCTCAGTAGAAAATCCCGTTGGTTGTTGCATATATACCTCCTCCTCGAGATCACCGTATAAAAAAGCGTTCTTTACATCCAGCTAATAAAGTGTCCAGTCCCGTGAAACAACTGATAAAAGAATGCGAAGTGTCGAGTGTCGAGCCATCGGTGAGAATGTATCCTTATAGTCCACCCCATAGGTTTGGGTGAACCCACGTGCCACAAGCCTGGCCTTGTAGCGATCCACACTGCCACGTGCCCTTTGCTTTACTATAAATATCCACTTGCAGCCCACAACAGATCCTCTATAGCAAGATGTCCCCTACTGTCCTCTAAGGCCTCCTGATATGTTCGTGGATAGAAACTGCAGAGAGTCCCACAACAAGCTTCTTGTATTCCTTTGATAGATGGTCCAATGACACATGCGCAGCAAGAGGATAAGTTGCACACTAACGACGAGGCTTTCGCAACGCAATAGGTATGTCCAGGTCATCATCCTCTCTGTTCTCTGGTATCATCTCATTCTCTGTATCAATCAAGACACCACTACCATCAAATGAAACAATGTGCTCATTACATACCTGAGGCGTGCTGGATGATGTGGAGGGCGCATCAGCAGAGGGGCGAGTAGAAGACTTGCGCTTGTAGACATGTGGTAGGAAATGTATCTGAGGTTAGGGAGGTGGAGATGGTGGAGGTGGTGGAGATGGTTGTGGTGGCAGACGTAGTGAAGACTGAGAGTCAACATTGGGTGCACTAGATGGAGAAGATGGAGGTGGGGGAACAACTACATCCTCACCAGAAGTGGCATGAGATAACATGTCACCTGTAGGAGAAAAATACATAATAGACTCAAAGAATGTGACACCAACACTCACATAATATTTTCTTGCTACAGGATCAAAACAACGATACCTCTTTTGGGTACGAGAATAACCAACAAAGACACATTTGACCGCTCTAGGTGAGAGCTTGTCACGACCAGAGGTGAAATTGTGGACAAATGCCACAGATCCAAAAACTCTGGGAGTCAGGGAGAACAGGTCCTTCTCGGGAAATGCAATCGAGAAAGGGACCTTTTCTCCAAGTATAGTGGACGACATGCAGTTCACCAAGTAGCAAGCAATGAGAACCGCATCTCCCCAGAACGAATGTGGAGCACGACTCTGAATCAGAAGGGTCCTTGTGACATCAAGAAGGTGACGGTGTTTGCGTTCAACAACACCATTCTGCTGAGAAGTATAGGCATACGAGGTCTGATGAACAATACCTAGAGATCTGAGAAATCCGTTAACTGTAATGGGGAAAACTCCAAGGCATTATCCGTATGAATAAACTTCACATTAGCTGAGAAGATATTTTTGACCTCAACAAGAAAAGATTTAATGATAAGACATGCTTCAGACTTCTGTTTTAGCAAGAAAACCAAAGAAAGTCTAGAATAATCATCCACAGCAACCATATAAAAACGATGTCTCTGATGATCAGGAACACGACTAGGGCCCCAAATGTCAAAATCAAACAACTCAAAAGACTGACTACTGCAACGATCCTTTCGTCTCGGAAAAGAAGACTGATGATGCTTTCTAAGCTGACAGGCTCCACAGTCCAAGTTGGTGCGAGTAGATATCTGTGGTACAACATGACACGGCTTCTGAAGAGAGAGATGTCCAAACGTAGACGCCACATAAAATGGGAAACAAAGCCTGAAGGAATAGTAGCGGCTCCAGCACAAGGTGATATGGCAAGCTTGTACAATCCTCTTTGCTCACGGCCACATCCAATCACCCTGCCCGTTAGTATGTCCTGAAACACAAGAGAAGAGGGATCAAATATGGCACGACAGTGTAAATCCTTTGTAATTTGAATAATTGACAAAAGATTCATCTGAAAGTCAGGAGAATATAAAACATTCTGCAGATGCATAGATGGAGTTAGAACAATCTCCCCTTGACTAATAATGGGAAGACGTACTCCATTAGCAATCACCACGGATCTACCAGGCGGGATAGACCTGTAAGAAGTGAGCTGTGCTCGATCTCCACACATATGGTGCAATGCACCCGAATCCATAATCCAGTCAGTCAAATCTGAACCGTTACAACTGGTGAGTGCATAAGTAATACTTGATGAGCTAGACGAAGCTCGGGCAGTAGGTGGGGCATCTGAAGAAGCTGCAGCTGGAATAGCAGGAGTGGACATCATCTCATGAAGTCTAGAAACAATATCAACCAGACGTGCGTCCTGTGCATGGAAGGCCGTATCGCGATATATTGGCTATATATCGGCGATATATCGGTATCGACAGGTCACTGATATATCGTCGATATGGTCGATATCGGTATCGACAGGCCATTTTATTCACAATCTCGGTTCGATGTCGGCGATATGGGTCGATATATTGTCGATATATCGACGATATATCGGTATCGACATGGTACCGATATCGATACCGATATCGATATGTCCTTCCATGGTCCTGTGTAGGAGCAGAAGTAGGCTCAGTCTGCTCAGCAACCCTCGCAGAGGCAGGATATCCATGCTTCTGAAAGCATGTCTCCTCATAATGACTAGGACGATGACAATGAGAACGCGAGCCTTGTTGACGTCCTCCTCCTTGACCCCTAGGTCCACGCCCTTGGAACTGGGACGTCCCCCCTCTGCCTCGAGACATTGCCATAGTTGTGGAAGGCTGAACGACAGCAGTAGATGGAGTAGTAATCATGCTCAATCTCTTGCACACCTCTTCCATCGGGGGTATCGTCTATCTGGTTAGAAGTTGAGTACGTATTGCACCGTACTTAGAGTCAAGAGATGACAGGAAAACTCATGTCATAATGGCATTCCGATATTGTTGCTGCTGATCAGTACTGGTAGTAATAGGCATGACGATGTGCAGTCGCTCAAACATGCTTCTAAGATGAGAGAAGTGCTGATGGAGTGGTCGACCATTCTGTTTAGTCGAGAAAATGTCAAACGGCAACTGAAGAATCTTGCTTTCATTCTTCGCATGCTTATATGTAGCGGCTAAGATGTCCCACATAGTCTTTGCAGTAGGCTGATTGACTATATCGTTGGCAATCTTCGTGGTGAGCGTCCCGGAGAGCCAAACACGAGCATAGGCATCATCTTGCTTCCACGAAGCATTAGTCCCAGTCTTGTCCGCTGGTTCTATTTCCGTTAGAATGTGCTCCTTATTATGACACTGCATAAGAGTACGAAACTACATGGACCACAACTTGTAGTTGGTCCCATCCATCTTTACGATGGGACCCGGACCCTTGAAGGCATCGGAAGAAGAAAAAATGTCATTCTTGTTTTCTGACATCGCACCAATAATGAGAACCACAGACAACAGAGGAGTAGAACGATCCGAAAGCGTGTACACAATCATAAAGAGGAGTCGTTGTATCTGTCAAGGTTGTAAAAATCTGTAGTCGGTACTCGGTCGGCTAGGTCACTGACTAAGGATTAATCGGCAGTCGGGCGACTAATCGGATTTAGTCGGACTTTAGTCGGCTTATTTTATGAATATTTTAAATATATAACTCATTTTTATACATATATTTACATAGATTTTGTACATTTTTTCACTATCGTAATAAAATAAAAGAAGTAATTGTATTTAAATAAAACATTAAGCATATTATAATAAGTTTGCTTATAAAAAAAACAAAACATAAAAAACTATGGTATCTTCAAGCAAAAATTGGTCGATTAGTACGCCTAGTCGGAATTAGTCGGTACTCGGTCGGCCACCGCACTGACTAGACTAGTCGGACCTACTAGTCGGGCGACTTTTACAACACTGGTATCTGTAGACTCATACAACCATCCTCATTGATTCGTGGTGAGGTCTAGTACCTTAAAATAAAATTTACAGAAAAGAAATCACAATATCCAATCAAAATCAGACCTCCAGGGCGCAAAATAAAGATGCACAAATTGTTCCTGGTTCACTGAAGCACAGCAGCAACTCGCAAGGGGGGGATGAGGTCCCCTGCGCGACATGGATGGAAAAACAAAAGGCTGCCCGACAGCGCGGAGGCCCTGTGCGGGTGCAGGCTCTGCACAACACAGGCTGGGCGTGCGACCCGTGCAGACAGAGCCCCTGCGCAGCGTAGGCGCACTGTAACCCGGCGCTGGTGGCGGCCCTGGGCATGCGACGCCTTCCAGGCTGCACCTGGCAGCGCTAAGAGGCAGGCAGAGGGAAGCTGGCGGCGCGAGGAGGCAGGCGACAGCGCCATGTGCTTGGTGGCGGGGGGGTTATGCATGTAGGGTTAGGGTTCTAGGGTGGGATACGAGAACCCCGGTCTAAGACCGTTGCTCCGATACCATGTTGGGAGAAAAATCATATTCATGTAATAGACGAGTCCCTAGGGCTCTCTTATATAAGAGAAAAGCCAGGGGTTAATTATAGAGAAGTACATAAAATAAATAAGAAAAACATAACCAGAGATATAATTATCTCAACAATAATCAACCCTGGTAACACAACTCATCATCTCAATAGTATTTTACCCCTTGATTAGATAGGTCCCCTCATCTCCGTTTAAACAAGTGTCCTACGGAAGGGCATCTTGGCCATCCGTCGAAGCGAAAGGTAAAGGAAATTGAACGAAATGCCCCTTCCTCCGACCAATCAACCGTCAGAAACATAAAACTCTTTCCATCCCCCACTACAGGTGTCAAAACTGGATCACCTCGGATAGCACTAAATAAATGCCCCAACAGAATATAGATGGTGAATCAACAACTTAGGGCTGCACCACGAGCTCCACCGTGACTCCATAAGTCAAGCGAACCACCCTAAAGAGCAAGTCGTCATGCTCCACCTAAATTCGCAGGACCCATCTGACGAGTAAGACCTTATTCATCTCCTTCAATTTTAGAATCCCCACCAGCACCACTTTCCATGGGTTGTGTAACCGTATTCCTGCCCACTAAATGGACTCCAGAAGAATCTACTGAAAATGACCAAAATAAACATCTGAGCATAGTCTCAAGCTGCTTCCGAACCCCCATCGATAACAAGCATGCTGGAAGAAAGAAAACAAGAATGGCATTAGAGGACAGCCTTCACCAACACCAAATACCCCCCCCCCCCCTTTAGATAGGCATGACACCTTCCATCTAGCCAACTTCTTCATCTTATCAATTAATGGCATCTACTGTGCTTTCTGCATTCTCCCACCGACAAGCGATAACCCAAGGTTGGGGATAGGTAGGCCTCATTTCTCGTGCCTAAGATAGGCTCACACTCGCCTAAGGCCCCACCTTCTTGCCCGTCAGATCAAAAGAGATGACATCGGACTTCCTCACATTTCCCGACACCTCCCCAAAAAGATCCAACACCGCTTTGAAAGGATCAGTCCAGAAAGCTTCCGTGAAGATGAACCGATATTAAATTTTGAGTCTCCACTATCAATATGACAAGCACAACAGGATATGCAAAATTATTCTTGTTTAATAGTATTCTTCAATGGGTGCACTCAACAACTCCGTCGTGATACCAGTAAAGAAGAATACACATGATTGCTATATATAAAAAATGCATAATATGATCGAAGCCATAGAAAACAAACGTAAACCAACATATCATTAGAAAACAATGGAACATCTTTCTATGGAAGCTCCCTTGCTTCAAAACTGGGCCCACATACCAATTAGAACTCAGATGTTTACGATATTCAAGTAAAATTAGGCAGTCCAAATATTGTATTCAAGTTATTATGTATTACTTACAGTAATAACTCCTCTGTGACTATTCAGAATTTCTACAAATTCCCCAAATCCAGAAGACTCGTTCGTTGGAGAAACCTGTTGAAAAGATGGAGACATAAGATGATATTTATAAACAAGAGAAAACTTCAATTGAAAATACTTGTTTCATTTCAATGGTACCGAAGTCCAATTTTTCCTCAGAGAAGGTACTATGTAGAAAGCCTCCCAACAGGTCAAAGAGTGTGTTTATATTACCGGCAAGCTACCATCTATAAAGGGATGCTAACATTGCCTACAGTAAGTTGATAAATGCAAAGTGCTGTGAAAATGCTGACACCTAACAACAGAATCTCGTTAATGAAGTGTTAACTGAAATTTCTTCTAAGAAAAAAAACAGATGGCTTTTCAAGGGACTATCTTTTCTCCTTTAAAGAAAAAATCAGCTTCGTTTTATCCATATACACTTCAAGCCCCAAAATACTAGATACCTCCCAAATCCTTCATCTGTAGGTTGTAGTTTACCAAACTCACATTATTCAGCTTTTTATAGAATTTCCTGGTGGCAAACATGCCAACATAAAATACCACGAAAAGAAAGACCACCATCACCGGTCATTATGTAAGAATGAGGTTCGTACAGTCTTTGATAAAACCCAAGCATCTATTTATTCACCAGATCTAAGGTTTCACATATGAGAAGCATGTTTAATAACACAAATCCAATTATTAATCTTGTATCTTCTTCCTACCTGGCCTTCAAGAGCAGGCCTCTCTTATAGAGAAACCTTGAAAAATACTCTCTTATACGCAAAAACCAAGAGTAGCTTGTGTTTTTCTCAACATTTTAAAAACTGAAAAAATCATCAAACTGATCAAGTATTGATTTTGGATTTTCATGGCTGGACCTATGGGTCCAAGGGATTGAACCGATGACAACATCAGCAGTTTATATAAATAAAAAACCCAAGATCCATTATATTGTTGGTTTGGTTAATGTAGTCCAGCAGCAACTGGGTTTATCAGAGTTGGACTAGTATCTAATACAAATAAACATGCACTATATTACATCATATATAAAAAAAACTCTGAATGTGGAAAGAGAATAAAAACAATTGTTTGAAAAAACATGCCTGGAGGCGCAAAGGTGCGCAAGGCAAAACGGGGCGGAGGAAAAAGCCTCGAGGCGACCGCCTCGGACCCCCTGACTGATGCGAGCACCTCGGATGACCGAAGCGGTCGAGGCGAGGTGAGGTGAGGCGGTAACTGAGGCATTATGGATTTACCAAGCATTTTTTTCAATAAAATAATTGGTTCTATTGGTCATTTCAGATGTTAATAAAGGCACACTTGTTGTGGATATATTTATACAAGATGAATGCTCGATGTTGTAAAAGTCGCCCGATTGGCCGACTAGTAGGTCCGACTAGTCTAGTCAGTGGGGTGGCCGACCGAGTACTGACTAATTCCGACTAGGCCTGCTAGTCGACCAATTTTGGCTTAGAGATACCATAATTTTTTATTTTTTTTGCTTTTTTTAAAACACATTTGTTCTAATACGCTTAATGTTTTATTTAAATTCAATTACTTCTTTTATTACATTATGATAGTATAAAAATATAAAAATATATGTAAATATATAAGAATATATGTATAAAAATGACATTTAAAAATTCAAAGTCGGTTAAAGACCGACAAAATCCGATTAATCACCCAACTACCGATTAATCCTTAGTGAGTGATACGGCCGACCGAGTACCGACTACTGACTTGTGCAACCTTATAAATGCTTAAATTCGACATCTTTCTTATTCATATTTACCATTAACATGTCCAATTATTTTAGTGAACTCTTAATAGTACATGTTAGAAAATAAACATGCGGAAGCGAATATCAGAGGAAAGATAAAACAAGAATAAACATCAGGATTTACGTGGAACCCAACTCCGTGAGGAACGGGATGAAACCACGGGAGAAGCCCTCAAAGGGGCATGTTATGCATTGCACTTTCTCATCTGATACAAGAGGCCTAGGGCTCCTTATATAGCCTCCACAGGGCCTCCAAGTCCCACCGCTGGACAATGTGGGACTAAACACTTGGATGGGGTAAATGGATCCTGGAGAGATCCATTTACCCATCTCTCATACATGTGACGCATATAACACATATTCCAACACTCCCCCTCAAGCTAGAGCATGCAATTCTCAGTTTGGACAAACAAAAAGAGACCAATTCAACGCTACAGGACACTACGGACAATATCAACCCAACACGCACAACTATTGCTGTTGAGGACGTTGCTTCTCATGCCGTGCAGGTGAGGAGGACGAATGGGCTGGAGTGTGAGTCTGCTGAATCTCCTCGTCGGAGAGCATGTGCTCTGAACTGCGCCTGTCAGAGTCACTGCAACTAAAATGAGTCTCCTCATCGGAGTACTCTGGCCCGCCACAACATGTGGACAACTGCTCCATCTCTGAAAAGGGCCGAACTGAAAAGGGTCGTGGCTGTGCAATCCTCGTCGGAGTCCAGGGTCGTTGGAGATGGAGTCTGAAAAAGTCTCCTCGTCTGAGAACTAGGTCTCTCCCATCTGGCTTAGAGAATGGTACACTACTCTGGTGTCCCTATGATACCACATGAAAACTCTGGTCGAAACAACAAGAAAAAGATGGGAACCATAACAAAAGATGGCAAACATGTGCTCATCTGAAAAGACCGCATAGTTATGCGTGTCTGAAAATAAGTCTCTCTCTGGAGAACTCAAAGATGGGCCGCTCAAACAAGGAGTGCCTCGAATTTGGACTCTGACCAATCTGTCGAGTCTGAATCTTGCGCATGGAGAATCTTCATTTGAAATATTGTAGAGTCTGAAAATCTGCTGGTCTGAAGACTATCTGAATCTGTCCTCTTGAATCTGTAACATCTGAATAGACCTGTAACTCTACACAATACTCCCCCTTTCTCCCGTACTTATTGGAAAATAATGATATCGACAATGTAGGGAGAAGACAAAGAAACTTGGGGGTAAATAAAACATTTCTTGCAGCTTTTCATTTTTCCCCTTTTTTTTAAATATTTTGCGTACGGCTTTTCTTTGTATGCGCCTCTTTCTCTCTTCTTTTTTTTCAAAATACTTGCGTACGGCTTTTTCAAATGTATGCTTCTTTTTCTCAAAAGTGTTTTTTTCTCAAAACAAATATATACTTTTTTTTGAACGCCCAACTTGGGCTCACCCTTTTTTTTCCAGCCCCCTTGGCTTCCCTCTCTTTTCTTCTCTTTCTTTCTTTCATCATTTTTTTAACAGCCCACTTGGGCCTGTACACACAAAAAAAACTCCTTTTTTTCTCGGGGCCAGCCAGACCACAAAAGCTGTCAGAAAAATATTAGCTGGAGTTGTCAACTGATAACCTGGTGCAGAAAAATACATAACAGATTCAAAAAATTTGACATATGCGCTAACAAGATACCACCTGCGCAATGAATCATAGCACTTGTACCCCTTCTGAGTTCTGAAGTACCCAACGAATACACACTTGACAGCCCTAGGAGAGAGCTTGTCATTACCAGGAGACAACTGGTGGGCAAAGGCAACCGAGCCAAACACACGAGGAGTGAGAGAAAATAGCGCTTTCCCAAGGAAGATAAGGGAGAACGGAATTTCTTCACCTAGAACAGATGACAGCATACGATTGATTAGATAACATGCAGTAAGAACAGCGTCACCCCAGTAAGAATGAGGAGCATGACTCATATAAGGAGTGACCTGGTGACATCTAGTAAGTGACGATGTTTCCTTTCAGCAGTCCCATTCTGTATAGGTACAAGACGTCCGGTGGATAATCCCCTTGGATGAGAAATAACTGGCTAGGGCATGAGTACACAACTCCAGGGCATTGTCACTTCTCACAATTTTAACTGATGCAGAAAAAACATTGCGAATCTCATTAAGAAAATTGTTAATAATTTTCCCTGCTTCAGATTTATTCTTTAACAAAAATACCCATGACACACGAGAGAAGTCATCCACAATAACTATATAGAACCTGTGTCCCTGATGATCAGGAACACGACTCAGACCCCAGATATCAATATGAAATAACTCAAACTTGGAGGTACTACTCTGACACTGACGACTGGGAAAGGTAGACCGATGATGCTTTCCCAACTGACACGCCTCGCTTTGGATAGATGTGTGAGGCAAAACCTGATGTAAAACACGACGCAACTTCTGAAGCGGCAAATGTCCAAAGTGCAGATGCCATAGTAGAGGAGAGACGGGTCCAGTAGGTAGAGATGAGGTTCCAGCAAAAGAAGTCTGACATAGGCGATAGAGGCCTCCTTGCTCATAGCCACGCCCAATCACGGTTCCCGTAAGGATGTCCTAAAAAACAAGAGAAGATGGATCAAAAATCCCCCGGCATTGTAAGTCCTTCGTATTTGGCTGATAGATAATAAATTCATTGAAAAATCAGGTGCGTGTAACACATTCTTGAGCTGCATAAATGGTGTCAGTCTAATCTCCCCGTGACCAGTAATCGGGGAATGTATGCCATTAGCAATGACCACTGTTCGACCTGGAGGGATCTATCTGTATCCTGTAAGTAGACTTTGATCGCCACATAGGTGATGTGTAGCGCTAGAGTCCATAATCCAAGCTAAAGTATATGATCCACTACTAGTAAATGCATGTGTGCTACCTGATGTACTGGTAGATGCAGAAGCTGATGTAGCAACATCAGGATGGCTCTCAGTAGTGGGTGCTGGGCCTGATGGAGGAATAATGCCCCTTAGACGGGCAACAAGATCATCAAAGCGCTGATCTAAAGAGGCAGCAGATGGAGGCAGTATCTGCTCAGTGACTTGTGAAGATGCAGGAAATCCATGCTTAGAATAGCATGTGTCTTCAGTATGTCCGGTGCGATGGCAGTAGGTACACGTTGGCCAAGTACGGCCTCCTCTACCACAAGGGCCATGGCCACGGGTATGTTAGTGACCTCCACAGCCTCTGTTGGCAGCCATGGCTGAGGCAGTCTGATTCGTAGCTGTAGAGGGAACAGTGATCCAGCTTAATCTGTGAAAGGCTTCCTCCATAGGAGGAATAGTAGAATCTGCCAAGATCTGAGACCGTACTGCCTCATACTCAGGATCAAGGGCAGCGAGAAAAACTCCTACCATAGTAGCATTCCGGTAGGTCTTCTATTGCTCTGGAGTTGCTGTCAGGGGCATAAAGCTATACAGCTTCTCGAACATCCCTCGTAGAGATGTGTACAGTAAGTGTAAAGGACGTCCATTCTGCTTGATAGTGAATATGTCATGCTGGAGTTGCAGAATCCTTGTCTCATTCTTCGCTTGAGAATATGTGGTGGCCAGAATATCCCACATATCTTTGGTTGTGGGCTGATGGAGAATGTCATTGGCCAGATAGCCATACTTTGGCATATGCATCATCTGCCTCCCACGAGGCATTAACTCCAGTCTTCTCAGCATGCTCTTCTTCAGTAAGAATGTGTTTCTTACCGGTTGACTTCATCATACTCATGAACTGCATAGCCCACAGTTCATAGTCCGAACCATCCATCTTCACAATCGACGCTGGACCTCGGAAGACGCCTATAGATGGAATTTCTGCCTTGCTTTCTGACATACTGATAACAGAAGACTGGAGTGATAGACTGAAGATAAGATCGTCTACACGGACATAGACGGGTTTAGTCACATGTGTAGACTCAAGCAACCAAACCCATTACTTTGCAAGCCTTTGTGTTCGCCGGAGTCAGGGGCTTCAGAAGATCACGTGTAGGGACCACACGTCGGGCACGTGAAGATTACTCGCACGAATCACATGCACAGATGGCGTACACAGCACGCCGATTCACCGTGCGCAGGGATTCTGCGTGCACAGTGCGCACGCAAGGAGGCGCACAGTGCATAGAGCACGCATGCAAGGAGGCGATGAGCTCTGTGCCCTAACACACGGAGGCGCACAGAACGCTGTGCCCTAGAACACGGAGGCGCACAGTGCGCAGAGCACGCACACAAGAATAACGCGAGGATTAGTCGTGCACCGTGCGCAAAGACGAACTCGCACTGTGCGCAGTGCACAGATGCGCAGAGTCGTAGGGCACGCAGAGGCAGAGAGCGCACTGAGGCGGAGGGCGCACGGAGGCAAAGGCGGAGGGCACGCGGAGGCGGAGGCGGAGGCGCGAGGGCTTGAAGGTGGGGCTAGGGTTAGGGTTTGGCTCGAGAACTCCGGTCTAGGACCGTCGCTCTGATACCATGTTGGGAAAATAAGAGAACATATTTATTCCATCAGCCCTAGGCTCTCTTATATAGGAGAGTAGCCTATGGGTAATTACATAATGAGTACGGCAGGAACTGGAAATAACTAAAGAGTACATAAGTAAATAATATATGTTAACAGTATGTTCATAGCTACATACCCTTGACTGCTACTCCAGACCAGCTCAAGGCATACAGAGACTCTGTGATGACTGGGATATTTCTAGCAGCCCTGGATCCGGAATATGATGCAGCTCGTGCCCAGATCCTTAGTGATGCTACCATACCTTCTATGGAGGAGGCGTATCGCAGATTGAGCAAACTATCTATAACCTCTGGGAGTACTTTACAACAGCAGACTTCTTTAGCTATGGCGACGTCGCGTGGTAAAGGCAGCCATACATTATATCGTGGCAGGGGGAGTTCCAATCGCGACAGAGGAGGGGGCGGTCGCGGTCAACCATGCACATTTTGCCATAGGACTGGCCACTTTGAAGAAATCTGTTATTCTAAGCATGGGTTTCCTGCATCAGCCAGGGTTGCAGAGCAGACACAGCAGACTGGGAGTTCATCTCCAGCATCTGATCAGAGGTTTGACGAGCTTGTAGAACGACTGAGAGAGATTATGCCTGGCTCGTCTAGATCCACTAGCTCTCCTTCAGGATCCTCTAAGGTTGATGCATCAGCATCTGCGTCTACATCAGGTATAGAATATGCTTATACTAGTTGCTACAAGGCAGACTTATCTGAATGGATCATGGATTCCGGTGCATCTCATCATCTCTGTGGTGATAGATGTCAGTTTAGTGTTTTTCATCCTACTCGCCCAGGACGATCAGTTGTGATAGCAGATGGAACACATTCCCCCATCACTGATCAGGTGGAGGCTGACTTCTACATTAAGGCTTCTGAATGTTCTCTATGTTCCTGATTTTTCTATGAATCTGTTATCAATTAGTCAAATCAGCAGAGATTTACATTGTCGTGCCTTATTTGATCCATCTGCTCTTGTGTTTCAGGACATACTCACGGGCAGAGTTATTGGAACTGGCCGTGAGCAAGGGGGCCTTTACAAACTTGTGCAGTCTCCATATGTTGGAGCCTCGTCTTCTTCTATCCACATAGGATCTGTTTCTCCATATATATGGCATCTGTGATTTGGTTATCTTTCTCTACAAAAGCTGATTCATGTTCTTCCTCAGATTTCTCCTCGCTGCACCTTTCAGTGCGAGGCCTGCCAACGTGGGAAGCATCATCGGTCTACTTTCCAGAGTCGTCAGAGTCCAAGTAGTCATAGTCTCTTTGAGTTGCTCCATTTCGATATTTGGGGTCCTAGTCGTGTCCCGGATCATCAGGGACAGATTTTATCTTGTTGCAGTTGATGAGTTTTCTCGTTTGTCTTGGGTTTTTCTTCTTAAGAACAAGTCTGATGCCGGTCCTGTTGTAACAGTCTTTTATTAATGAAATAAAGAGCATTTTCTCTGCAAAAGTTAAGTTCATACGTTCTGATAATGCATTAGAATTTTGCAGTGCTCAGCTTTCTCAATTTCTTAGGTCTAATGCTATTGTGCATCAGACATCATGCGTATATACTTCCCAACAGAATGGGGTAGCTGAAAGGAAACACCGCCATCTTTTGGATGTTACTAGAACCCTTTTGATTTAGAGTCGTGCTCCACATTCCTATTGGGGAGATGTTGTTCTAACTGCTTGTTATCTGGTAAATTGTATGCCCTCTTCGGTGCTTAGGGAAAAGATCCCGTTCTTGATTGTCTTTCCCGAGACGGATCTTTTCTCGCTTACGCCTCATGTTTTTGGTTCTGTTGCATTTGTTCATCAACTCTCTCCTGGTCTTGACAAGCTCTCTCCCAGAGCTGTCAAATGTGTGTTTGTTGGGTATTCCAAAACCCAAAAGGGATATCGTTGTTTTGACCCGGTTCGACGAAGATACTATGTTAGTGTTGATGTCACCTTCTTTGAGTCTATTATGTATTTTTCTCCCACAGGTGACATGCTTACTCCCTTAGAGGATGGAGAAGAGATCTATATGCCTCCTCCTCCATCATTACCATGTTCTACTCCATCTCCATCTCCAACACCACCACCGCCTCCACCACTACCACCGCCTCCACCACCACCACCACCACCTCCACCGTCTTCTGTTTTCTTTCCACAGGTCTACCAGCGAAGGCCCCATGCTCATGCGCCTCCTCCATTATCCAGCACGCCCAAGGTATGTACTAAGCATTTGAGTTCTTCTAATGACACGGGAGATTTGCATGCACAGACTGAGGTGCAAGATGCAGATACTACTTCTACTACTCCTGCTGAGGATTTGGATATGCCTATTGCACTTCGGCGGCAGAAAAGAACTTGCACTATGCACCCCATTGATTCTCATGTTTCCTTGAAGCGTCTATCCAAGGATTTTCAGCACTTTGTTGTGGGGTTGTCTGCTATACAGATACCATGGTCATATCAGGAGGCACTGCAGAGCAGTCAATGGCGTCTGGCTATGGAGGAGGAGACGGCAGCTTTACAGTCACGAGGTACGTGGAGTGTGGTCCATGCTCCACCAGGTGCGTCTGTTGTTGGCAGCAAGCAGGTTTTTACTGTGAAGCATAGGGCTGATGGTATCGTAGACAGATACAAGGCTAGGCTGGTTGCCCGTGGGTTCACCCAGACCTATGGAGTGGATTATGAGGATACTTTTTCCCTTGTAGCATGTCATTCTACCTTGTGGATTCTTATTGTTGTTGCAGTGGTACGTGATTGGCCACTTCGCCAATTGGATGTCAAGAATGCTTTCTTATATGGTGATCTGCAGGAAGAGGTTTACATGCAGCATCTACCTGGGTTTGCTGTTGAGGGGGAGTCCACCTTTAAGCAGACTCCGAGGGCTTGGTTTAAGAAGCTCTCAGAATTGATTGAACAGAAGGGTTTGTCAGACCTACTGCAGATCATACTCTCTTTGTAAAGAGAAATCAGAGAGGTATTGTAGTCATTTTAGTTTATGTTGATGACATTGTTATCACTGGCAGCGATGAACAGGGCATTCAAGCAGCTAAGGATTTCCTTGGACAGCAGTTTGTTACTAAGGACCTTGGCACGCTTAGTTACTTCCTTGACTTGGAGTTTGCACGGAATAAGTAAGGTATGGTTATGACACAAAGGAAGTACGTTACTGATCTTCTATCTGAGACAAGTATGATAGGATGTAGACCAGCTACTACCCCGATGGATCCTAAGGCGAAGCTCCATGATGACGGATCTGAGGAGGTGGACAAGAGATGGCACAGAGAGCTGGTAGGGAAATTATTGTATGTTAGTATTACAAGGCTTGATATATCTTTCGTTGTGAGTAGAGTAAGACAGTTCATGGAGTAACCCAGGCAGGCGCACATGGATGCAATATTCATGATCTTGAGATATCTGAAATCATCTCCAGGTGCAGGTCTTATGTTTAGAAGAGATACTTCTCTCTCAGTCACAGGGTTTGCAGATGCATATTATGATGGGTATCCTAAGGACAGGAAGTCTACTTCATGCTTCATTGTGTTTGTTGGCAGCTCTTTGGTCTCATGGAAGAGTAAGAAACAAACAGTTGTTGCTCGATCTAGTGCGAGATCATAATACAGGGCAACGGCCCAAGGTAGTACGGAGATGATGTGGGTCAAGTCTGTCTTGACCGATTTAATGATTGATGTGCCTCTTCTTATGCACCTCAAATGCAACAATCAGGCAGCCTTATTCATATCTAATAATCCAGCATTTGATGAAAGGACAAAGCATATAGAGGTGGATTGTCACTACATTCGTAATTTGATTCAAAAGGGGTTTATCTCAACATCTTATGTAGCGTCAGGAGACCAGATTGCAGATATTTTTACTAAAGCTCTTGCTAGAGGTCCTTTTCATCATTGTTGTTCCAAGCTGAGCATGAGAGATATATATGCTCCAGCTTGAGGGAAAGTTATCCTGTCCTTTTTCCATATTGTTTATTTCTATTGTCCTGTTTTTCTAATTTACCCTTAGAGCTTTTCTCCTATATAAGAGAGCTCTAGGGTTAGACGGAATACAACTTTTCTTTTCCCCTCAACACTAATAATCCAATATTTCATGAAAGAACAAAGCATATTGAGGTAGATTGTCACTATACTAGAGATATGATTCAAAAGGGCTTGATTTCTACTTCCCATGTTAGTTCAAGAGAGCAGACTGCCGACATTTTTACCAAGCTATTGCTCAGAGGGTCATTCCAGAAGTGTTCTTCCAAGCTGAGCATGATTAACATCTATGCTCCATCTTGACGGGGAGTGTAGAGATATTTCTATGTTTTATGCACCCTTTCTGCTATTTTTATTTTCCTATATGCATCTTATGTAATTTACCCATCGGCCTTCTCTATATAAGAGAGCTTAGGGTTCTCTGGAAAAGACAACGCATTCTCTTCTTCCAACACCTTTCGTTTTTTCAAACCTTGATGATGACATGTTTATTATGAGGGGCATAGGGCTCTCTTATATAGATGCGAAGAAACCCTGGAAGGTAAATTACATAATAGAAATGTAGTAGATAAGCAAATACAAAATATCTCTCAACATTCCCCCTCAAGATGGAACATAGATATCAATCATGCTCAGCTTGGAATAACACCTCTGGAATGCCCCCTGGCTAGGGTTTTGGTTAAAACATATGAAGTCTATTCCCCTTAATTGACGCGGGAATTACAGATGAAGCTCTTACGTATAATACCCCGTGTGCAATGGCAATCTACCTCAATGTGTTTGGTTCTTTCATCGTATAGAGAATAGAATGAGTTGTTGTCTTATTGAATAGGTCTAGGGTTTCTTATATAGAGTGAAACCCGAGAGCAAAAATGGAGAACTTGTTAGAGTATGCATCACATATATAGATGGGTAATGGGATCCCTCTAGGGTCCAATACCAAATCCACAAATTTAGTCCTACGTCTATTATTAGTGGGACTCAGGTATGTCTATGGGGCTAAATAAGAAGCGCCCCACCCATTGTATCAGTTGAGAAAGCGAATAGAAGAATCATCCATTAGTTGTGTTCTCTCGTTTCATCATCCTGCAACTTATGGGAGGGAAATTCCTAAGTAACTTCCCTAGAAATAATATTTCTTCGAATAAGCCACCAAAATTTTTTTTCTCTGTATAGTGTAGGGATATCGCATAAATTGTATGCGCTATAGAATAGCGCAGCTATTCTATGCGTTTTCTTTTGGTAACGCAGAGAAATCCTGCGATATGCAGGTAGCGCATACATTTCCTGCGATATACCCTTAAGAAGAAATAAATTACAGAGAGCGAACGAAGGGTCACTTACGCAACCCTTCGTTCGCTCGCTGTGTTCTGTCTGTGCCCGAGCCGCGAAGCCGCGAACACCTTCACCGCCGAGCATCTCCTTCTCCGTCGCGGTTGCCACAAGCCGCGAAGAACGTCCCCGCACCTCCGCCCAGGCGTCCCCGTACCTCCGCCCAGGCGTCCCCGCGACCTCCGCCCAGCTTCTTCCCGTCTGCCGCTGCCTCCACTGCTTGCGAGGGTAACGGTTTTCACATTTTTTTGTTAGGTTTCTTTATCTCTTATGCCTCCCCACGACATTGTGATTTTGTATGACCTAAGACGATGTGATTATAATATATAGGATGTCAATGGATTCCATATTTTGCATGTTTGAGTTGAAGAGTCATAATGAAGACTCTTGTTCTACTGTCAAGCGAAGTCTGCAATTGAGAAAATCCATGTCGTATGACGAGTTATTGGATTTGGTTTGTAAGAAGTTTTCATTGGATAGGAATACATACAACGTGAAGATATCGCAGTGTATTGGAAATGGTTCAGTGATGACGTCCATTGCAGATGATGATGATGTAGACAATATTTTTCTTTACGCTGAGACTTATGCAAAGTCGTCTCCCGTAGAGATAGTTATAGAAACATCTTTGATTGAACTTGGAACCGAGCAGCGCGCCATTGAACGTCACAGTGTGCCCACATTTGCAGATCTATCTAACGACGAGGTACCTATTATGGATCACAATGACGAGAGAACATTTATTGGCGAGTCTCTGATGAGGGAAGTGCATCGTGTTCTGAATGATTGTCCTCCAGAGGTCACTGATGATGAGATAGAGAATGAAACCGATGAAGCTGAAGATGTCGGCCAGGATGTAACAAATGATTCCGAAATTGTCTCTTCGATACCCTTCTTTAATATTTTAGGCGGTGACGGCCTTGCAAATTTCGAAGACAATTTTCGAAAGGAAAGTGTCATTGACAGCATTAGTGATGAACTACGAAAGGGTCGCACTTTTAAAACAAAAGATGACCTTGTTTTTTGTGTGAAGAGGTACCACATTTTCTCCCATTACAACTTCACTATTAAGGAATCGACCACATTGGTTTGGGCCATCTCGTGCGCGATGGATTCCAATGGGTGCAAGTGGTTTTTACGTGGTCATTACCGTAGATTCGATGGGATGTGGGTAATATCCAAGCTTGGTGATCCACATTCATGTATCAATCCATCCATTGGTCAAGATCATCCCCAACTTGACTGCAATTTCATGGCACGAGAAGTTCTTGACTTTGTGAAGGATAGCCCAATTGTTTCGGTTTCAACTCTGAGGACCCATATCTACAAGGTGTACAAGTACTTGGTTACAAAGAAAAGGGTGTGGGATGCGAGACGAAAGGCGATTGCAATCATTTATGGTGAATGGAAGAAATCCTATGCGGAAATGCCACATCTCTTACATGCTTTGAAGGATGTCATTCCAGGGACAGAAATAGCTATTACGCATACGGTCCATCCTGATCCAAGGAAGCCACATTGTCGAAGATTTCAGCAATGTTTTTGGGCGTTTGGTCCATGTATTGAAGCGTTCAAGTATTGCAGGCCACTGATCAGCATAGACGGTACACACTTGTACGGAAAATATACACAAAAATTACTGATTGCTTGTGGGATTGATGGTGATAACCATATTGTCCCCCTCGCCTTTGCCATTGTGGAAAAGGAATCTGCACCAACTTGGAAGTGGTTTCTTTCTCTACTTCGTATCAAGGTTATTGGGATGCATCCAGGTCCTATTTGCATTATTTCAGATCGCCATCCAGGTATAAAATCTGCAATGAATGATGTTGATGTTGACCTACTGCCACCATTTGCACATTGGCGTTTTTGTTCGCGACATGTGGCTAGTAATTTCAACACTGTTTTTAAGAACGATTCTATGAAAAACATCGTGACTGCAGCTGCCTTACAGACATCCTCCAAGAAATTTGCATACTTCATGAGAAAATTGAGAGAATGGAATAGAGACGCAAGCAGATGGTTCGAAAGTCATGATTGTCCAAAAGAGCAGTGGACTTTGGCTTACGATGGTGGTTTTCGATTTGGTCAATCAACCACCAATCTCAGTGAGAGTTATAATGCCGTACTGAAGGATGCGCGATGTTTGCCCATTTCAGCACTTATTGAAAAAACATTCTACAATTGCATTTTGTATTTCAATAAACGCAAAGAAGAAGCTGCTGCCACCATTGCTAATGGGAAGAAATACACCACATGGGCTTCTTCAAAACTACAAGCATGGAGCTCTTTTGCAAATGGGCACAATGTCACAGAAATACAATGTGCTCCTGATTTACTCATTCAGGTTGTTACAGGTGCTAGACGTACACAGTACGGCATGAGAGGCCGGAAAAAATATACGGTTTTGATAAGCAAAGGCACATGCACTTGCCAGAAATGGCAAACCTATCGGATTCCTTGTTCGCATGCAATGGCTGTTATGTCGCAAAGACGTTCTGCAGTCGACTCTTACATAGGTGAGTGGTACACTTGGGAGCACCAGTTAAAGGTGTACCAAGGAAAATTTTTTCCCTTGGGCGATAGGGATACATGGGTGCCTATGTTGTATCCTGAATTGAGACCGGACAAGAAATTAAAGCGGAGTAAAGGGAGACCTAATTCCACGAGAATCCATAATGAGATGGATATTAGAGTAGCGATGCAAAAAAATACATGTGGTTTATGTGGGACTTTGGGACATAGCAAGCGCACGTATCCAAAGAAAAATTCAGGAGCGTCTTCGTCAAGTACAGGACATACAGCATCTCGAAACAGAAATAGATGTGGAACATGTGGTCAGGAAGGGCATAATAAGAGAAAATGTAACGGCCATAGTAAGTTTTATATGTAACTCTTAAGAAATTTGTAACGTTTAATGCTTCTTCTATTTTTGATAGTTTTTCCTGTTTACATTGTAACATATTTGTGATATATTTGTGTGTTGTAGATGGATCCAGGCCCGATTGACGCTTCTGTATTGAGACTACAGCACCGACATCGCTCACGCCGAGTTTGGGAGGGCGATGTAAGTTACGAATTTCTATTTATTTCAAATAAGGTTATTATGATTGTATCACATCATATCATAATTACAGGTTTCATCATGGCTACGTTGTCGTTGAAGGGAGAAGCAGGTACGACATATACCACTGGATGAGCGGATCCGCCCATTTGTTGTGCAGGCAGGTTTTGGTGGAGTTACTGAGTTGGAGTTCATAGCCCTGGACTGGCATCTTATTACTGCTTTGGTGGAGCAATGGAGGCCGGAAACGCATACATTTCATATGGCCAACGGGGAGATGTTGATTACTCTTCAGGATGTAGCTGTGTTGATGGGATTGAGAGTAGATGGCATGGCGGTGACCGGAGCCACATCGACTGTAGGGAAATGGGCTGATGTTTGCGAACAGTTACTTGGTGTTCGCCCTTTGGAGAACGAGATCCAAGGCTCGAGAGTGCTAGCAAGTTGGTTGTATCAGTCATTTGCACATGTGCCAGACAATGCAGATGAGGTGACATTGATACGTCATGCCAGGGCGTACATCCTGCAGCTCCTTGGAGGTGTCTTGTTCACGGACAAGAGCGGGTCGTTGATATCGATTATTACATTACCGCTTTTATCCGATCTTGATGTTACTGGTACTTTCAGCTGGGGATCTGCCACTTTGGCTTATTTGTACAGGCATCTTTGTTACGCTGCAGACATGGGAACTGAGGAGATAGGTGGTTCTGTTATCCTCTTACAACTTTAGGCGTGGGAGCACTTTCCCCATATTGTCCCTGTCATTAGATTGAGGCCCCAATGGCACGGGCGACCATTAGGTGTTCGATGGAGGGCGGACTTTGAGAATAGACGGCAACCAACACACGTTGTTCGCCCATATCGTGATGCATTTGATATGCAATCGCCCGACCAGGTATAAATTTTTTTGGAAATTTAATTCTTTTCAATTATCCATGGAGTAATGTAATTCTGGTATGTGCAGGTTTTGTGGATGCCATATGGGAGCGACATCTTGGAAGGGCTTCCAGAATATTGCCTCGATGGTCAGCATGTTTGGACGTCGCGTGTACCACTTATTTACTTCCACGTGGTCGAATACTACTTTCCGGACCGTGTCGTACGCCAATTCGGTGGATGCCAGAGTATTCCAGCTCCCTGCGACACTGACGAGGTGCTACATGCGATCGATCTACGGGGTAAGGTGGATGTGGATTGGAGAGAGAAGCATGTTGACCACATCAATGCTTGGATGTCTCGACACGATAGAGTCCTCCACATAGACCAATCAATTGGGGTTAGCACAACTCCGGATTACATGGGTTGGGCCTAGTTCTCCGACGAGGGGACTTTCAGACTTCATTCTCCAACGACCCAGGACTCCGACGAAGATGTTTCAACGATTTTTTTCAGTTTGGTCCTTTAAATAGATGGAGCAGTTGCGAGCCAAAGTTCTTTATAAGGAGACTTACTTCAATTTCAGTAATTCTGACATATGTAGTACAGAGCACACGATCTCAGATGAGGAGACCCAATTCAGTTCACACGCCAGCGCTTCAGTTCCTCTTCACCGGTATGGCATGAGAAGCAACGTCCTTAGCAGACAGCCAACAGAGTATGCATTGAGTTGATAAAGTTTGTAGTGTCTTGTATTGTGGGTGAGCGATTTCTTTCTATTTATTCTTGATGGTCATCGCATGCTCTAGCTTGAGGAGTGTTAGAGTATGTATCACGGGTATAGATGGGTAATTGGTCTCTCCAGGTTCCAATTACCGCATCCACAGGTTTAGTCCCACATATACTGTTAGTGGGACTCTGATCTGTCTGTGAGGCTATATAAGAAGCCTCACGCCCAATATATCAGTTGAGAAAGTGAATAGAAGAATCAGCCTTTAGTGGTGTGGTTTCATCCCGCTCCTTATGGAGTACGGTTCCACGTAAAATCCCGGCATTCTTTCCATCGATATTTATTCTTTATCCGTGATACAATTCCCACTATTGCTTTCTACAGAATTACATATAAGTCCCCGAAGAGTTACATGGCTTAAATAAAATAGAAAATACAATAACTCCAATAGCTCTAATAATCCCCCTTAAGTTAGAGCATATCTATCGATCATGCGTAATATAAAAATCAACCACGAGAGACGTTTCTTTGACAGTGCCTTCATGAATATGTATGCAAGCTGAAGCTCAATGGAGATGTATGGAGTAGTAATCCTTCCTCCTTGTACTGCATCACGAATGAAGTGATAGTCAACCTAAATGTACTTAGTCCGCTCATGGAATACATGATTGGAGACAATGTATGTACTAAACTTGTTGTCACGGTATAAAGTTACGGGAGTGGCCACTGGGAATCCAACTTCCTGTAAAAAGGAGATAAGTCATGTGATCTCATAGGTGGCTTGAGTCATTGTCATGTATTTTGCCTATGCACTCGATCTAAAGACCATTGTCTAGTTCTTGCGTCACCAAGTAACCAGGTTGCCCCCAACGAACATTGCGTAACCTATAGTGGATCGACGGTCCTCATGTGAACTGGCATGGTCAAGATCTGCAATGGTAGAGACATCAGTATGACCATTGACCCCATAGAAGAGTCCACGTTAGGGAGATTCCTTTAAATATCGAAGGATCAAAAGAACATCTTGCCAATGACTGGTCTCTCCATGTGTTGGTTGTTTCTACTTACAACATATGATATATCTGGCCTAGCAATATTGAGGTAGAATAGTATACCCACTAGACAACTATATCGTGTAGTATTTGCAAACTCAGGATTAATAGATGTAGAATGCTTCCTCACTTCTATAGGGATGCCATATAGCTTGCATCCAAGTAGTCCAGCCTTAGTGATAATGTCTAAGCTATACTTCCTTCGTGGGAGATGTTGTTTCTCTGCAATGCATATCACCTCAATGCCAAGGAAGTAGCGGAGTTATCCAAGATCCTTCGTAACAAATACCTTCTGAAAAAGGTCTTGATCTTTGAAATGCATGATTCGTCATCTCCAGTGACAACCATATCGTTAACATAGACTGCAAATATTACGGTCCCAGTAGACCGTCGTCAAACAAAGACAGAGTGGTCAGATGCTGTCCTCTGAAAACCAAGAGTGTTGATCTCAGTGGTAAGTATGTCAAACCATGCATGAGGACTCTGCTTCAAGCCATAGATGTCCTTATGTAGTCGTTATACACACTCCCCCTCGATTACGTAACTCGACAGCTGCATCATATAAACCTCCTCTTCGAGATCACTATAGAGAAAGGTGTTCTTCACATCATGCTGAAAGATAGGTCAGGATTTATTAGTAGTAACAGAAAGAATGGCACGTGTGGAACTCATTCTGGTAACGGGAGAGAAAGTCTCAAATAATCAATACCACAAATATACGTGAAGCATTTTGCAACTAATATGACTCAAAGTCTGAAAGCATTTTGCAAATAATCTGGTCGCGAAGACACATCTGCATGCCATGGGACGAACTCTTGGGGAGCCCAGCACAAGATCCAACGTGTCTCAGGAGGTGAGGGAGTCCATTTCCCCATCCATGGCTTGTTGCCAGCCATGGTCCTGCAGTGCACTATGATCTCTGAGAATAGACGTGCTCATCAGAACATCAACAAACCTCTTGTCACAGTAGACAAACCATTAATAGAAGTAAAATTTGGTATCAGGTGAAAAGTACATTGCTTTTTTTTGTTTCCAGAGAGATATAGGAAGCGCCTCATGGGACATCTGGGGCAACAATGGTGGGAGCACTAGAAGAAGGCATATCCTGCAAAAAACGAACAGGCAAAGGGATAAAACAGGTAAAGTGGCGTGCTTGCATCTATAAACGATCAGTGGAGGTGGTAGATTCAAAGGGATGTCACCAAGAGTCTGTTTAAAGAAGCTAGTCTGCTCAAAGAAATTGAAATCCGCTGAAATATGGTATCAACACCCAACATGATCATAGCACATATAGCCCTTTTGAGTGCGAGAGTATCCAAAAAAACGCACCTAATAGTCCTAGGTGACAATTTGTCAGCATCATGGAAGCTATGAACAAATGCAATTCACCCAAAAATCCTTATTGGTAATGGAAACGGAGACTTATTGAGGTATAGTAGAGAGAAAGGAGTGCCCCTTTAGGACAGAAGATGGGGCCCTCTTTATGAGATGGACAACAATAAGGATGGCATTTCCCCAATAACACTTGCGAACATTCATCTGAGGGAGCGGAGACCGAGCAATATCAAGAAGATGTCAGTCTTTCCTCTCAACTAACCCATTTTGCTAAGAGTTATACGGACAGGAGGTTTGATGAACAGTCCCGTGTGAGGTAAAGAAAGACATAAAGTCCTGTAGGATGAACTCAAGAGCATTGTCAGTTTAAATAACGTGTACACATGCAGAGAAAGAAATTTGATTTATTGAAAGAAATTCTCGAAAATCTTATTAATCTTTGATTGCTCCATTATTAGATAAACTCGAGGATCTATTATAATCATCTCCAAAAATAATAAAATATCTACAACCACTCAAGGTTCAAATCGGACAAGATCCCTAAACATCACAATGGACTAATCCAAAAAGAGTGTGTTGAGATGTTTATTTATCACCGTACTATATTTATGTTTTATGTTTTCTTCGAGTACCACTTATGTAATTAACCCTTGGCTCCTCTCCTATATAAGAGAGCCTTGGGATCTCTTTCACATTATGAATAAAGTTTATCCCAACATGGTATCAGAGCAATGGTCCTAAACCGGGGTTCTCGAACCAAAACCCTAACCCTAACTCCACCCACCAGCCTCTCCGCGTGCCCCCATGCGTCACCGTGCGCCCCCAGGCAGCCTGCAGCGGCCCCCTGCGTCGCCGCTGCCACCCCAGTGCTGCCGCCAACCATCCAAGGCTGCCGTCGTAGCCCACAGCGTCGCCGCTACCTCCCTCCGGCGCACCCAGCGCCGCCGCCACCCCCTGTCCAGCAGTTGTTGCCGCCTTCCAGCAACCCAGTGAGGTTCGTTTGCCTCTGAAAACGTGGTGGTTTGATCAGAAAGAGGTCCAGCAACCCCTGTTCACGTGCATCAAGGTCTGGATTGCTCTGCGAAGGGTGATATAGTCTGATTTCTCCCTTCATTTGAGGCTCTCGACCACAAACATTGGATTAGGGATGAGTGTATAACTCTACAGATACATCTCATCCCTCTTTTGATGCTATAGACAAGACTTTAGCGTGATATTCCCCGCTTGTTCCGCATTTTGGCATATTAAAGAATGTCGGAAAACAAGGGTGATGTCTTCTCCTCTTCTGGTGCCTTCAAAGGACCGGCACCTATCGTAAAGATGGACGGGACCAACTACGAGTTATGGTCCATACAATTTCGCACCCTGATGCAATGCCACAACAAGGAGCATATTCTGACGGATTCTGAGACAACAGACAAGACTGGGGCCAACGCATCATGGAAACAGGATGATGCCTATGCTCATATATGGCTCGCTGGGACGCTCAGTACAGAGATTGCTAATGACATTGTCAATCAGCGAACCGCGAAGGCCATGTGGGACATATTGGCTGCTACCTATGGACAAGCGAAAAATGAAAGCAAAATACTTCAACATCAATTCGACATTTTCTCGACCAAGCAGAATGGTTGACCTCTACATGCACATTCCTCACATCTGAGAGGCATGTTTGAGCTACTCCACAGCTTCATGCCTATCACTACTAGTGTGGAACAACAACAGGCATATCGGAATGCCACTATGACTGGAGTTTTTCTGTCCTCTCTTGACTCAGAGTACGATGTCGCTCGCACTCAACTACTGACTGACGAAAACATACCTCCAATGGAGGAGGTATACAAGCGGCTAAACAGGATTACTACCACACATGCATCCACGCCGCAGTCGACTTCCTCAGCTATGGCTGCGTCTCGTGGACGAGGTAGTACTTCCCAGTTCCATGGCCGTGGACCTCGTGGTAGAGGTGGTGGTCGTCAGCGTGGTCCATGTATCTATTGTCGTCGTCCTGGCCACTCGGAGGAGACATGCTTTCACAAGCATGGCTTTCCGGTGTCTGCACGGGTTGCTGAGCAGTCTGACTCTTCACCTGCACCCACTACCGATGCACGTTTTAATGATCTTGTCTCGAGACTTCGAGAAATGGTGACCACTCCTGGGACCCAGACTGCAGGGCCATCAGATGCAGTGGCCACCGCCAGAGCTCTACCTAGTTCATCAGGTATTTCATATGTGCTTACCAGTTCCAGTAGCAACAGTTCCGATGTGACAGATTGGATTATTGATTCTGGAGCATCCCATCACATGTGTGGAGATCGGACACAGTTTTCTTCATACAGGACTATTCCTCCAGGGCGTTCTGTGATCATAGCCAATGGAGTTCGACTACCCATCGTGGGTCAGGGGGAGATTGTTTTAGCCCCTTCTATACAACTTCAGAATGTTTTACATGCTCCAGATTTTCAAATGAATCTTTTGTCTATTAGTCAGATTACAAAAGATTTACACTGTCGTGCAATATTTGACCCATCTTATCTTATGTTTCAGGACATACTAACTTGCAGGATGATTATTCATGGCCGTTAGCAGAGAGGATTATACAAACTTGTTGTTCCTTCATGTGCTGGCGTGGCCTCTATTCCCTCTGGATCTGTCTCGCCGTTTCTATGGCACCTTCGCTTTGGCCACCTTCCTCTCCAAAAGATGATGCGTGCTCTCCCGCAACTATCTATTCGTACTACTCTGGAATGTGAAGCTTGTCAGCTTGGGAAACACCATCGTCGCTCCTTTCCTAGTCGTCCAAGTCATAGTAGTAGTCGGTCCTTTGAGTTGATGCATTTTGACATTTAGGGTCCAAGTCGTGTTCCTGGTCATCAGGGGCATAGATTTTACATGGTTGCTGTTGATGATTATTCTATATTGTCTTGGGTTTTCTTACTTAAACATAAATCTGAAGCAGGTGCTATAATGAAGACTTTTCTTATTGAGATCAACAACATTTTTTCTGCTAAAACCAAATATATTCGCACCGACAAAGCTTTGGAATTTTCTACTCTTCGTTTAGCATAATTTCTCCAGACTATGGGTATTGTTCATTAGACTTCCTGTGCGTATACATCACAGCAAAATGGGGTTGCATAATGCAAACATCGTCACCTCTTAGACATCACGAGGGCCTTGTTGATTCATAGTCATACACCTCATTCCTTCTGGGGGGATGCAGTCCTAACCGCCTATTATTTGGTAAATCGTATGCCTTCCACTATTCTTGGAGAAAAGAGTCCCTTCTCGATTGTGTTTCCTGAAAAGGAACTCTTTGCACTTACACCTCGTGTTTTTGGATCGGTAGCCTTTGTCCACGACTTTACTCCTGGACGTGACAAGCTCTCACCTAGAGCTGTCAAATGTGTCTTTGTTGGTTATTCTCGTACCCAAAAAGGGTATAAATGTTTAGATCCTGTTGGGAGAAAATACTATGTCAATGCTTATGTTACTTTTTTCGAATATATTATGTATTTCTCTCCTACAGGTGACAGGCTATCCGAAAATGGATCCAGAGAGGATGTTGTGGTTCCTCCACCTCCATCTCCTCCGTGTGATATCCCGAGGTCTTCGCCACCTAGACCACCGCCACCTCCACCTCCACCTCCTCATCCAGAGTCTACATTCTTACCCCATGTTTATACTCGCAGGTCTTCTACTCGACCCTCTGCTCATGTGCCTACAACATCATCCACCTTGCCTCAGGTATGTCAGGAACATATTATATCTACTGATGGTACTGGAGATTTTATTAATGAACAGGAGGAGTTAATTCCAGAAGAAGATGAGGCTGATGACCTGGAGATATCGATTGCTCTAAGAAAACCGCGTCGCCAATGTGCTACTTACCCAGTGGTTGCACATGCTTCCTTGGATCATCTGTCAGATGCCTACAAGAAGTTTATAGTGGGACTTTCTGCTGTTACTTTCCCACGTACATATCAGGAGGCGCTCCAGGACACTAGGTGGCGACTTGCTATGGAAGAAGAGATGACGGCCCTACGATCACGTGGCACATGGAGCATTGTTTCACCTCCACTGGGAGCATCCATTGTGAGCTGCAAATGGATATTCACGATCAAGCAAAGGCTGATGGCAGTGTTGATCGATTCAAAGCAAGGCTTGTGGCTCGAGGGTTCACCCAAACATATGGGGTGGATTATCAGGACACCTTCTCTCCAGTAGCAAGACATTCGACACTACACATTCTGCTTTCTGTTGCCGTTTCCAAAGACTGGCCGATGTATCAGCTTGATGTCAAGAATGCCTTTCTCTATGGGGATCTCCAGGAGGAAGTTTATATGCAACAGCCACACGGGTTTGCTAATGAGGGGGAGAATCAGAAGGTGTGCCGCCTTCATAAGGCAATTTATGGTCTGAAGCAAAGTCCAAGAGCTTGGTATCAAAATCTATCGGAGTTGATAGAGCAAAAGGGGTTCGTGCGGTCTACTTCGGACCACTCACTATTTGTACAGAGGACATCTAGAGGGACTGTAGCTATCCTTGTTTATGTGGATGATATTGTAATGATAGGAGATGATGAGCAGGGTATTCTTACTGCCAAGGAGTTCCTTAGTGAGCAGTTCGTGACTAAGGACCTTGGAAACCTTCGCTACTTTCTTGGACTAGAATTCGCTAGAAATCAACGTGGACTAGTGATGAATCAAAGGAAATTTGTTATGGACCTCCTTTCCGAGACAGGCTTAACAGGGTGCAAGCTTGCTTCCACTCCTATAGATGCGAGCATGAGATTGTATGATGAGGACACTGAAGAAATTGACAGGAGGAGATATAGAGAGCTTGTTGGGAAGCTCCTATACGCCACTATTACCAGGCCGGATATTGCTTTTGCAGTTAGCAAAGCCAGTCAGTTCATGGAGCAACCCAGGAAGGTACATATGGATGCCGTTCACATGATCTTGAGGTACTTGAAGACGTCACCTGGCTCTGGACTTCTGTTCAGTAGGAGCGCATCACTTGAGGTTATGGCACAAGGATGTAGAGAAATGATGTGGGTCAGATCAGTATTGACCGACCTTACGATTGAGGTTCCCCTTCCAATGAAGCTTTTATGTGATAATCAGGCAGCGCTATTTATAGCCAATAACCCTGTGTTTCATGAGCGGACAAAGCATATCAAGGTGGATTGTCACTACACTAGAGACATGATCCAGAAAGGTCTTATATCCACCTCACATATTTCCACAGGAGATCAGACTGCAGATATCTTCACAAAGGCACTGGCCATAGGTTCATTTCAGAGATGATGTTCCAAGCTGAGCATGATTGATATCTTTACTCCAGCTTGAGGGGGAGTGTTGAGATGTTTATTTATCACCGTACTATATTTATGTTTTATGTTTTCTTCGAGTACCACTTATGTAATTAACCCTTGGCTCCTCTCCTATATAAGAGAGCCTTGGGATCTCTTTTCACATTATGAATAAAGTTTATCCCAACAGAGTGCACGACACAACTCATCACGGACTGGAAATGAAGCTCGATGATAATTCCCGAACTCATACGCCTCGAAATGAAAGGGCTTCAGAGTAGAGAGTTCAGGGAACATCATGAAGAGAGCCTTGGTAGAAGGAAGCCCAAGGCGCAGATGCCATATGAACGGATCATCGGAGATGGATGCAGCACCAGGAAAAGCGGAATTCGAGGGTATGTCAAAATAATAGAGGTCATTCTTCTCATGCCCCCTATGAAAAATCCGACACGCCCCAATGTACTGAAAATGGCAAGAATTTCACCAAATATCACATGGTAGTTAAGCTCACTACAAAGCATATGAATAGACAACAAGCTGAGAGGAAAATCAAGGGCATATTGAATTACGGATAGTCGGAGCCTGGAGAACATAGTTCTGATAGTAGTTATTGGAGTATTTAGTTGTGCGCCATTTATATTGTAGGTGGGTAACAACTGTACCTCTCTGTGTCCTCTGGACAAACAACGAATGATCCATAGTGGATCGCACAAACCCCTGGTTCTCAATCAATTCTGACAGTTTCTGGTGCCAAGCTCTCGGACTCCGCATTAGGCCATAAATTGCCTTGTGGAGCCGACAAACCTTCTGAGACTCCCCCTCAGCAGCAAATACTGTTGGTTGTTGCATGCATACCTCTTCTTGTAGATCTCCATATAGAAACGCATTCTTCACATCAAGTTGGTAAGAGGCCAATCTCTAGACACAACAACTGACAGAAGAATGCACAATGTCGAATTTCTGGCCACCAGTGAAAAAGTATCCTGATAGTCCACCTCGTAAGTTTGGGTGAACCCCCTTGCGATCAGCCACACCTTATAGCGATCCACACAGCCATCTGTCTGATGCTTCACTGTAAAGATCTATTTGCACCCTAAAACCGATACACCTGGAGGAGCAGAAACAACACTCCAGTTACCAAGAGACTGCAAAGCGGTCATCTCCTCCTCCCTGGCAAGGCGCCAACTACTATCATGCATGGCTTAATAGTAAGTGTGTGGTATAGCAACAGCCGATAGTCCCATGACAAACCTTGTATACTCTTCTGACAGACGATCCAAGGAAACATGGGCAGCTAGAGGATAAGTGACACACTTACGACATTGCTTAGTCAAAGCAATAGGAACATCAAGATCATCGTCCTATGTTATCACCTCCTCACGTCCAATATCCTGAGGTACAAGCATATCATCAGTGCCATTAGTAGAAACAATGTGTTCATTATATACTTGAAGCGTGCTGGATGATGGGGAAGGCACATGAGCAAAGGGGCGAGTGGAGGACCTGCGAATGTAGAAACGTGGCAAGAATTGTGCTAGGCTAGACGGAGGTGGAGGTGGTGGTGGAGCTAACTGAGACTCAACCAAAGGTGGTGGTGGAGATAACGGAGGTGGGGGAACAAAAATATCCTCTCCAGAGTTGGAGTTAGAAAACCTGTCACCTATAGGAGAAAAATGCATAAAAGACTCAAAAATGTGACATCGACACTCACATAATATTTTCGGCCTACAAGATCATAACATCTATACCCTTTTTGAGTAAGGGAATAACCAACAAACACACATTTGACAGCTCTTGGAGAGAGCTTGTCACGGCCAGGAGTAAAATTGTGGACAAAGGCCACAGATCCAAAAACCCTAGAAGGGAGAACAGGTGCTTGGGAAACGTAATCAAGAAAGGAACATTTTCTCCAAGAATTGTAGATGGCATACGATTCACAAGGTAACAGGTAGTCAAAACCACATCACCTCAGAAAGAATGAGGAGCTCGACTTTGAATCAAGAGAGTCCTCATGACATCAAAAAGATGATGGTGTTTGCGTTCAGCAACACCATTCTACTGCAATGTGTACGTACAAGGCATATGATGAACAATACCAAGAGATCTCATAAATTCAGATAACTGTAAAGTAGAAATTTCTAAGGCATTGTCAGTGCGAATAAACTTCACATTAGCATAAAAGATATTCTTAATTTCAATAAGAAACGATCTAATGATAGGACCAGCTTCTGACTTATTCTTTAACAAGAAGACCCAAGATAATCTAGAGTAATCATCCGCAACAACCATATAGAACATATGTCCCTGATGATCAGGAACGTGACTAGTACCCCAGATATCAAAATGAAACAACTCAAACGACTGACTATTGTGACGACTCTAGCGGCTCGGAAAAGAAGACTATTGGAAAAAATAAAGAAGATGTTTATTCCATAGAAATCTAGGCTCTTTTATATAGAAGAGAGGCCAATGTGTAAATTACATAAGATATACATTAAGAATTAAACAATAAGAAACTAATACTAAGAGTGCACAGAATTATCTCTACTCCCCTCAAGATGGAGCATATATGTCAATCATGCTCAGCTTGGAAGAGCACTTCTGAAATGCTCCTCTGAGTAGTGCCCTGGTGAAGATATTTGTTGTTTGCTCTCCTGTGCTAACAAGGGAGGTAGAAATTGAGCCTTTCTGAATCATGTCTCTAGTATATTGGTAGTCCACTTCAATATGCTTCGTTCATTCATGGAATGCAGGATTGTTTGCAATGAACAGGGCAGCCTGATTATCACATTGTAACTGCATGGGTATAGGTACATTTATATACAAGTATGCTAGTACTGCTCGAACCCACATCATTTCTGTACTGGCTCGTGCCATAGCCCTATACTCAGACTCTGCATTCGATCTAGCCACCACCTTTTGTTTCTTACGTTTCCAAGAAACAAGAGAACTGCCAACAAATATTGCATAGCTAGACGTAGACTTCCTGTCCTTAGGACACCTTGCATAATCAGCATCAACATATGCAGAAACAGAAAAAGTTGCTCCTTTCCTGAATAATAAACCTGCACCTGGAGAAGACTTTAGATATCGTAGTATCATGTATTTTTATATAGCATCCATATGTACCTGTCGAGATTGCTCCATGAATTGGCTTACCCGACTCACTGCAAATGAGATGTCAGGTCTAGTAATAGTAACATATAAGATCTTTCCCAACACCTCTCTGTATCTTCTCTTGTCAACCTCTTATGCATCATCATCATATAGTTTCATGCTAGGATCTATAGGAGTAGTGGATGGTCGACAGCCAATCATGCTTGACTCACTCAGCAAGCATACAACAACAACAACAAAGCCTTTTCTCACAATTAAGTAGGGTCGGCTACATGGATTTTTCGCCTTCATTCCGATTTTTATTGGGTCACTCAACAAGCATGTTTGTAATATATTTCCTTTGCGTCATCAAAAGACCATGCGCATTCCTAGCAAATTCTAACCCTAGGATATACCTTGAGGTGCCTAAATCCTTCGTGACAAACTGACAGCCTAGAAATTCTTTTGTCATTTGTCCCCTGCGCATCATCCCCTGTAACAAGAATATTATCTACATTAACCATGATAACAACTGTACTTTTAGGTGTCTTCTGCACAAACAGTGACTGGTATGCATTTGATCTCTTGAACCCCTCCTTTTCCACCAACTCCGAGAGCTTTTGAATCCAAGCCCTTGGACTTTGTTTACGCCATATATTGCCTTATGGAGTCTACAAACATGCTGACACTCCTCCTTAGCAGTAAACCCCAGAGGTTGTTGCATGTAGACTTCCTCATGTAGATCTCTATACAAGAATCCATTTTTAACATCTAACTGAAACAATAGCCAATCACGTACCACAGCAATTGAAAGAAGGATCCATAAAGTGGAGTGGCGCACAATGGGAGAGAATGTAGCCATATAATCCACACCGTAAGTGAGTAAATCCACGAGCTACTAATCTTGCCCAGTAGCGATCATGGATCCCATCTGCATGATGTTTAACAGTGTTAGAAAATAGGAAACGGAAGCGAAAACATGGAGAATATAAAGAACAATAAGAACAGCAGGATTTTACGTGGAACCCTACTCCGTGAGGAGCGAGATGAAACCACGGGAGAAGCCCTCAAAGGGGCATATCTTGCATTGCTTTTTCTCATCTGATACAGGAGGTCTGGGGCTCCTTATAAAGCCTCCATAGAACCTTCAAGTCCCACCACTGGATAATGTCGGACTAAACAACTGGATGGGGTAAATGGATCGTGGAGAGATCTATTTACCCATCTCCTATACATATGACGCATACAACCAAGTACTCCAGCACTCCTCCTCAAGCTGGAGCATGCAATGCTCAGCTTGGATAAACAGAAAGAAACTCAACTCACGCTACAGGACACTACGGACAATATCAACCCAACACGCACAACTGTTGCTGTCGAGGACGTTGCTTCTCATGTCGTGCAGGTGAGGAGGACGAATGGGCTGGAGTGTGAGTCTGTTGAATCTCCTCGTCGGAGAGCATGTGCTCTGTATTGCGCCTGTCAGAGTCACTGCAACTAGAATGAGTCTCCTCGTCGGAGTACTCTGGCCCGCCACAACATGTGGACAACTGCACCATCTCTGAAAAGGGCCGAACTAGAAAAAAAAGGCCGTGGAAGTGCAATCCTCTTTGGGGTCCACGGTCGCTGGAGAATGGAGTATGAAAAGTCTCCTCTTCGGAGAACTGGGTCTCTCCCATCTGGCTCAGAGAATGGTACACTACTCTGGTGCCCGTATTATACCACATGAAAACCCTTGCCAACATGGCATAGGGAATGGTCCTCTACTCTGGAGTCCCTATGGCTTACATGAAAAATTTGGCCTACAAAACAAGAAAGGATGGGGACCTCTGAACTGATGGCATACATGTGCTCATCTCAAAAGACCGCATACATGTGCGAGTCTGAAATTGAGTCTCTCTGGAGAACTCGAAAATTGGGCCACTCAAACATGGAATGCCTCGAACTTAGACTCTGACTAATCTGAATGTCGAGTCTGAATCTGCGCATCATAGTGTAGACTCGGAATCTGAACATCGAGTCTGAAATTGCGCATGGAAAATCTTCATCTGAAAAACTGTAGAGTCTGATCAACAACTGTCAGGTCTGGAATATCTCTGAATTTGACATCTGAATCTGGATCATGGAACAATGGAACAGACATGTGACTCTACATAATACTCCCCCATTCTCCCATACTTGTTGGAAAATAAACATCGACAAAGTTGGGAGAAGACAATAACATGCGGAGAATAACATGAACATGTAAAATAATTCTTGCAGCTTTTCATTTTTTTAAGCTATCACAATTTTAAGCCGTTCATCATTTTTTTATCGCCATTTTCCCTTTTTTTTTTTTAATTTGCGTACGATTTTTTTTACGCACCCTTCTTTTTCTTTTCTTTTTTTTCAATGTAAACCTCCTCTCATCATTTTTTTATCACATTGGGCCTTCCACTTCTGTTTTTTTATTTTTTTAAATAAATCTCCCCCTTTTTTCAAATTGGTCCAACAGGACCCTCCCTTTATCAAATTCTTTTTCAACAACAGCCCAACTTTGGGCAGACTGTAGGCCCAGGCCTATTTTAGGGTTCCCCCTTGGGAACCCTCCTCGAAACGTGCATCGTGTGCCGCCTGGGAAGGGTTGGCGAGTAGGGGAGGCGTCGGATCTACGCCTGGAATCACAGACCTCCTGCTGGTAAGCTGGGCGATCATGCGCCAAGAGAGGGAGAGAGACACCGAAGCCTCCATCGCCTGGTAGGGGCGGCATCGCCTGTGGAGAAGGGGGAACCTTGTGGCCGCCTGTGGAGATGCGGCGCCGCCAGGGACAGCCGCGGCTTGGGTAGTGACATCGGGAGAGGAAGGCGTCGTCGAGGGGGTCGCCTGGAACTGCGCAGGCTGTGCGCGGGAGTGAATCTGGCTGGGGCTTCGTGCGCAGGGTTGGAGACGCGCCCGGGGTGTTGTCTCAATGCGCGATGGGATCGAGAGTGCTCTGCATCTGGAGTTTGACCACGCGCCGCCTGTGCACGCGCTGGGAAGGGAACCGCCTGTAGAGTGGCTGATGTAGCTAGGGCTTTGCCGCAAGGACGAGGGTGTGCCCTGCGTCGCCAGTTGCTGGGAGGGATGCCGCCGCCTGCGGCTTCGTTGGAGAATGGACACGCGCTTAGAGGGATCTAAAAGAAAGTACGAGGGTTCCATCGAGAACCCCAGGATGTCAAGATGCTGAGATGCAACCTCGCCTTGGATTAAGGCTTTGGGACTGAAGATGAAGTCCGAATGATCATCATGAAATGTAAATTTAGGGTTTCAGAAAAACCTAGAGATTTTGAATAAATCTCCCATAACATGAACAATATTATCCAAAATAATCTTCAAGAACACTGAATCGAAACCTCGAGCAATATAAAATAAATATCAAGAATAAATCCTCGAGAATCGACCCGCTCTGATACCATGTTAGAAAATAGGAAGCGGAAGCGAAAACATGGAGAATATAAAGAACAATAAGAACAACAGGATTTTACGTGGAACCCTACTCCGTGAGGAGCGAGATGAAACCACGGGAGAAGCCCTCAAAGGGGCATATCTTGCATTGCTTTTTCTCATCTGATACAGGAGGTCTAGGGCTCCTTATATAGCCTACACAGAGCATCCAAGTCCCACTACTGGACAATGTGGGACTAAATAACTGGATGGGATAAATGGATCCTGGAGAGATCCATTTACCCATCTCCCATACATATGACGCATACAACCAAGTACTCCAACAAACAGTAACACCCACTTGCAACTGGCGACAGAGGCTCCAGGAGGAGCAGAAACCAAACACCAGATACAACGTGATCGTAAGGCAGCCATCTCTTCCTCCATAGCTAGATACCAGTGGCTATCCTTAAGGGCTTCCTAGTAATTTCATGGAATAGCCACGGGAGATAGAGCAACGGCAAATCTATAAAAGTCCCCTGTCAAACGATGAAAGGACACCTGGGATGCAAAGGGATAAAATGCAGAAGTATGCTTTTGCTTCCGTAAGGCAATGGGCATATCCAGGTCATCGGTAGCATCAGTCATGTGTGGGCTAGTCTCCTGCAAGGATCCCTGCATATATATATATATATATATCCAAACCCATCATTAGAAACCATGTTATCAGGATAAAATTGAGGCATGCTGGATGACGAACGATTACCATGAGCAAAGCCAAGGCGACGGGTATAGAATTTTGGTAATGGTGGAACAATGTGGGAATGGGTAGAAGGTAGTGGTGGAGGTGGTGGTGTGTGTGTATTGCATCTACAGGCTGAGGAGAAGGCAAAGACATAGGAGGAGGTGGCATGTAAACCTCATCATCAGAGTCTGATGCCGCCAACCTGTCTCATGTAGGGGGAAAAACATCACAGACTCAAAAAATGTCACATCAGCACTAATCTAATATTTCCTACGCAAAGGATCATAACACCGATATCCCTTCTGGGTCCTAGTACCCAACAAACACACATTTGACGGTCCTAGGAGAGAGCTTGTCAAGACCCGGAGTTAACTGATGAACAAATGCAACCGAACCAAAGACACGAGCAGTAAGTGAGAATAATTCCTTATCAGGAAAAACAATGGAGAAAGGAATTTTCTCACCCAGAACAGACGAAGGCATGCGATTCATCAGGTAACATGCCGTAAGGACAGCATCACCCCAAAACGAATGTGGGGCCCGACTCTGAATAATAAGTGTCCGAGTGATATCAAGTAAATGGCGATGCTTTCGCTCTGCAACACCATTTTGCTGAGAAATGTAAGGACATGTGATTTGATGAATAATGCCACGAGAGGAAAAGAATTGAGATAGAGTACGTGTACAGAATTCCAAAGCATTATCTGTTCTCACATATTTCACAGAAGAATAGAAAACATTTTGCACTTCATTGATAAAGATTTTGATCATATCCCTTGCTTCAGATTTATTTTTCAATAAAAAAACCCATGAGATTCAAGAATAATCATCAACTGCAACAAGATAAAACCTGTCCCTGATGATTAGGAATACGACTCGGACCCCAAATGTCAACATGAAATAATTCAAAAGGGGAACTACTGCTCCGACTCTGACGACTAGGTAAAGTCGACCGATGATGTTTCCCCAACTGACAAGCTTCACATTGAAAGAAAGACCCTGGTGAGATCTACGGCAGGATATGGCATCTTCTGAAGAGGGAGATGACCAAAACATAGATGCCAAATGATGGGAGAGACTGGTCCGGTTGAAATAAAGGACGTACCTACATAAGGAGTTCGGACCAGTCGATAAAAACCACCCTACTCACGGCCACACCCAATCACATGCATGTTAGAATGTCCTGAAAAACAAGAGACGGTGGTCAAAGATAGCTCGATAATGTAAATCCTTTGTAATCTGACTGATAACAAATTCATAGAAAAATCAGGGGCATGTAACACGTTTTGCAGACGCATTGAAGGTATCAAAGCAATCTCCGCCTATCCTGTGATTGGGGAATGAGTCCCATCAGCTATAGCCACAGTTCGTCCTGGGGAAACATGTTTGTATGTTGTAAGCTGACCTCTATCTCCGCATAAATGATGTGTCACCCTAGAATCCATAATCCATTATGTAATCTCTGATCCATAACAAGATGTAAAGGCATAAATACTACCTGAGGCATCGGCCATAACAGAGGCACTGGCAGAAGCTAAAGCAGCGACATCGGAATGGCCAACTGGAGATGGTGAAGGAGGTATGATATCTCGCAGTCTGGCCACGAAGTCATCAAATCTCTGATCTGAAGTAGAAGCAGCAGGAGGCTCAGCCTACTCCGCTACACATGCTGATGTTGGGAAACCATGCTTGGTGTAGCATGTCTCCTCGGTATGACCTGGGCGATGGCAAAATGTGCAGGGCTGACGAATGCGATCTCCTCTACCATGAGGTCCTCGGCCACAAAAAGAAGAAGATCCTCCCTGCCTCGGGAGGCTGCCATCGCCGAAGAGGTATGACTAGTGACAGTGGATGGAACAGTGATCCTGTTGAGTCGGCAAAAAGCTTCCTCCAGAAGAGTGATAGTAGCATATGCAAGAATCTAAGAGCGGGCAGCTACATATTCAAGATCCAAGGCAGCTAAGATTACACAAATCATCGTAGCATTCATATATGTCTTCTACTGCACTAGGGTAGCCATGAGTGGCATGAAGCTGTGGAGCTTCTCAAACATCCCACGCATGGATGTGTACAACGAATCGAGAGGTCGACCGTTATGCTTGATAGTGAATATGTCGTGCTGAAGTTGAAGGATCTTGGTTTATTTCCTCGCCTGTAAGTGCTTACAAGGAACTCCCACATAGCATTAGCCATGGGCTGATGTAACACATCAATGGTGATCTCTATCGTCAATGTCCTTGAAAGCTAGACTTTGACATATTGCATCATCCATCTCCCACGAGGCGTTAATCCTAGTCTTCTCCACTGGCTCTTCCTTGGTAAGAATCTATTTCTTACCATTTGACTTCATAAGGCTCATGAATTGCATAACCCATAGCTCATAGTTCGTCTTGTCCAATTTGACAATAGGTGTTGGACTTCTGAACGCGTTTGCGGTGGGTACATCAACTTTGTGCTCAGACATATTGCCAGATGTGGAAGACTAGGGTTTTACAGACCAAAAAATGATTGTTTACACAAACATATGTGGATTTGAATGCATATGTAGACTTATTCACCCAAATCCAACAAGTAGACGGAGAAACCGACACCGACGATGGAGCGGCTGGAAAGCAAGTCACGCACAGAAATGCCACACGCGCAAGAGCAGCACGTTGGGTAGTGTGTGACAACACGCGAGATGGCGTGCGGTGGCGTGCGATGGCACGCGAGATAAAGCGCAGTGGTACGCGAGCCAGCGTGCGGTGGCACGCAGGGGTACGTGAGACGGCGCGCGAGAGCACGCGATGGCGCACGGAGATGCGCGGTGCGCGTGCACGGGAATGAGGGCGGAGGGTGAGGTTAGGGTTAGGATTTTGGGTACGAAAGCCCCGTCCTAGGACTGCCGCTCTGATACCATGTTAGGAAAAATAAAGAAGATGTTTATTCCATAGAACCCTAGGCTCTCTTATATAGGAGAGAGGCCAATGGGTAAATTACATAAGATAAACATTGAGAAATAAACAATAAGAAACTAATACTCTGAGTACATAGAATTATCTCTACAAAGACCGATGGTGCTTCCTAAGCTGCCATGCCTCACACTCCGAGGTGGTTCGAGTAGAGATCTGAGGGAAAACATGACACAGCTTCTGCAAAAGAAGATGTGCAAAGGGAAAATGCCACATATAAGGAGAAACAAATCCAGACGGAATGATAGCAGCACCAGCACATGAAGGCTGCACCAGTCTGTAAAGTCCTCTATGCTTACGGCCACATTCAATCACCCTGCCCGTGAGTGTGTCCTAAAACACAAGAGTAGAAGGATCAAATATGGCACGACAATATAAATGCTCTGTAATCTGGCTAATAGACAAAAGATTCATCTGAAATGCAGGAGCCTTTAAAACATTATGCAGACGCATCGAAGGAGCTAGGACAATCTCCCCTTGACCAACGATGGGTAGATGAACCCATTAGCAATCACCATTGATCTACCATGAGGGATAGACCTAACGAACTCGTAGCAGTCACATCTAAACTTTTACAACTGGTAAGTACATAAGCAATACCTGACGAACTCGTAGAAGCTCTGCAGCAGCTACGAAATCTGAAGATCATGCAGGCGAGTAGCTGATGTAGTCATCATCTCTCTCAATCTAGGAACAATATCATCAAACCGCACATCATGAGACGAGACTGGAGAAGGCTCTGTCTACTCAACTACACGAGCAAACGCATGGTACCCATGCTTTAGAGGGCATGTCTCCTCCGAATGACCTGAACGGTGGTAGTGTGAGCATGGACCACGTTGATGTCATCCTTCTCGACCACGGGGTCCTTGCCCGCAAAACTGTGAAGTACCCCCTTTGCCACAAGAAGTAGCCATAGCAGAAGGAGTCTGGGACGTGGTTGTAGACGTAGTAATTATGCTCAACCTCTTGTAGACCTCCTCCATTGGAAGTATTGTCTCACTAGTAAAAAATTGAGTACATGTTGCATCGTACTCAGAGTCAAGTGATGACAAAAAGACACATGTCATTGTGGCATTCTGATATGCTTGTTGCCGCTCTGTGCCGGTACTAAGGGCATAAAGCTATGCAAACACTCAAACATGCCTCGAAGATGCGAGAAATGAGCATGAAGAGGTCGACCATTCTGCTTGGTTGAAAAGATGCCATACTATAGCTTTAGAATAATGCTCTCAATTTTGGCTTATCCATATGTGGCAACCAAGATGTCCCACAAGGCCTTGGTCATGGGTTGACTGACTATGTCATTGGCAATCTCCGTGGTAAGCATCCGAGAGAGCCAAATCCTTGCATAGACATCATCTTGCTTCCAGCAAGCATTTGCCCCAGTCTAGTTTGTTGGCTCGGACTCCGTCAGGATGTGCTCCTTGTTATGAAATGGCATGAGGGTGAGAAACTACAAAGACCATAACTCATAGTTGGTCCCATCCATCTTAACGATGGGAGTCGGGCCCTTGAAGACACTGGACGATAAAAAAACATCACCCTTGTTGTCCGACATGATAAAGCGAATGCCGAGCAAATCAAATCTGGAGCAAGACCAGGTAATAGACTATTCTGACTGAGTCTACACAATCATATGGAGGAGTGGTTGTATGTTTAGACTCATATAACCATCCTATTTAATTGTATATGAAGTCTAGGTCCGAAAAGCATGATTTATGCACCCAAAATCACAATCGCCAGTCGAAATCAGGTCGTATGTAGAGGCGGAGCAACAGACTGCACCTCAAGATTGCAGCGGCGCACGGTCGCTAGTATTTAGGCAGTGGCCTGCAATGGCCAGTTGCAGCCTAACGACGTGCGGCCAACTGTAGGAGCCCGTGGGCTGGAGAGAGTCGCAGGCGGGCAGGTGAATCCGACGAACAGGTGAGCTGGAGGGAGTCGTAGGCGACCTTGGACCGTTGGCAGGCGGGCGGACGATCGGTAACGGCAGGCTGGATAGCCGCCCGACCGGCGGCGACGGGGAAGAATGAGGGTTGGGGGCTAACGAGTAGGGTTAGTGTTTTAGTGGGATATGGGAGCCTGGTCTAGGACCATTGCTTCGATACATGTTGGAGAAAATGAAATCACTTATTATTCAAGAGACCCTATGCCTCTTTTATATAGGAGAAAAGCCATGTATTAATCGATGAGAGGTGCATAAAGAAAATAAAATAAGCAATAACTAAAAAGAGTTGTAACTATCTCAACAATAATAAAAATGACATACTAAAGAGGCGATTCAGTGGTTCA
Organism: Ottelia alismoides; assembly: GCA_037367405.1. Classification (NCBI taxonomy): domain Eukaryota; kingdom Viridiplantae; phylum Streptophyta; class Magnoliopsida; order Alismatales; family Hydrocharitaceae; genus Ottelia; species Ottelia alismoides. The sequence continues at coordinate 670,561 of JAZKJV010004903.1, read as the reverse complement.
TCAGATGACGTTGTTGCAGGGGACACGACTCATCCTTGTCTATTCTTGGATTTTATTGAATTATTTTGAGTTGATTATCTTCAAACATTTAGGTCTTCGGGTTGTGTTTATTTTTGCATCATTTTTTTTATTAAATTTCTCGACGTAGTTCTGACATTTTCTCGGGTTGTGTTTGGAGCATGTTTCACCACATTCCTTGTGGGCTTCACTTGAGTGTTCGAACCTAAGGTTAGGCACGCGACTCTCCGAGCTTACCTTATTTCAGATATTTTGTGCTTGATTCATAGGTTAGGACACACTAATAAGAGTCGAGGTTATTCACTTCGTCTCCTTGACTCATTGAAACACACATAAACATCGATCTATCTAGCCAACTTTAAATCCAAATCTTCCCGTTATTTGTTTAGGATGTGGTTTCTTCGACTTGCATGCAAGTAGTGTAAAATTTAATACAATCTTGCACGTGCATGGAGAATTCTGGAGGCATTGTAAGTTTCTCTCTCAAGCATTCATCATGGATTTCACGAAGCATCAGTTTTTCTCGATCTTCCTGTTCATTTCACTTAGGATATTAAAGGAAATTGGGAATGACTGATTAGACGATTAATGCTTGATATGTGCTCACATTAATACAGTTATGACTTTAAGCTAAAATTAGGACTATAATGTAAGTCGACAAAAATAAATGGAACAAAATGAACCTTGGATTATGGGAGAGCAATACTGTAACGCCTGCGGATCCAAGATACCCGTTTACTCAACACTCATAGCATCATGTTCGTTAGAAATCACAATAGGGTACTAAAAATGAGGAAACTTTTCGCGTTTCGAACGACTTTCACAAGTAACAAAGAAGCCACAGAACCAACAATGTATCACCAATTTATATTGCATAAATTTCCATATAAATTATATGTAACAAAAGAAACTACATTATGTACATGTATCTTAAATTGTAGCAGAAAAAAAGGAAAGCATTTATAATATCCTGAACAAAAACAATAACATGTGTACCTGACAAGATTTACTGCAGAAGCTTATGTTCAACTACCATAATACCACGATGCAAGTGTTTTGCCACAATCCATGCATTAGGGAAAAAAGAATGTCAACAAAGGTTGAGCGCATCTAATCAATTAAAAATAACAGGTACTTTAGTGGCTTCAAAAGAAAGCAAGTAGATAGAATTTGACAATTAATTTTAAAGAGCTAGTTGCATAGAAACTGGTTTTCAAGTTTGTTTGGTAATTGAATCCCCTGACTTACTCATCCGACCTCAATTACCCATATTAAAATTTTCATATAGTGAATATATGATGCATATTTAAGCTATCGCCTTTTTCTTAATTATCATTCATGTTTGATGGATCTTGGTAATATGGATGATGAGTCTTGGATATGATCTTTATCTTTATCTAATTTCTCAAACTTAGTGGATAGTTTGATTTCCATTCTTCCTCATCCTATTTCAAATTATTTGATTTATTAAATGATTATTATGATCGAAGCGATCCAGATCTCATTCCGATGTTTATAAGTCATGTAGATAGATCTTAGTAAGTGCAGATGATGTGTCTCACTTTCTGATTCTTTTCTTGTTAAATTTCTCAAGCTCAGTGGATAGCATGTGATCTTTGTCTGGGTGAGACCTCACACTATAACTCTAAGGTAGTAAGAAAGCCTTAGGGTTGGGATGTCTCTGTAGGCTTACGATGGAGTAAAATGCATCCTAACTAAGTTTCCAACACGTTCACTAGCTTCTCTGACAACTGTAATAGTATCTCTTAAGGATGACTTCCATAATAAGATATTTTCTCTTCGCCAGAATCTACTGACGGAATTGCAACTGGCTCAACTGAAACCAAGCTCAACTTTAACCTACTCAACTGTAACCAAAACTCAACTGCAAGCAAACTCAATTGTAACCAACTCTCAAGAGAAGTAACCAAAACTCAAGTGGTGAGAAAGCCTCCTAATAGACCCTTCCGCCTCGCCCACCTAGTTGAAGTGTGATCTAGCGGACGGCTTGACCTACTCCAAAACTACGCCTCTAAGACGAGGAAGAGACTTTCCGGAACAAGTCACTCAGAAAAACCGACCCAACCGATACAGGCAACGAGCTCGAAAAACCAAAACCGAGGGCCCTCCAACCTAGGCACCCCCTAATGAACATAGGGTCAACAGAATTGTCTAAAAGAAAACATGTGGATCCCAAAGAGACATAAAACTGCAAGCACTCGCGAAAATCAAGAAAAAGATTAGGATCTGAAACCTCCGCACTAAGTGGTTGCTTCCCTACTGGGCTTCTTATCTCCTGCGCAGTTGATCGCACCCTCGCACAGTCAGGTGTGAGGGTCACCATGACCAGCACTCATAATTATCAGTCATCATTGAATCACTATTGTTGACTTGATTTCTCATACATTCTTGATTTTTGTTGCGGTTGACTGTACAGCTCTAGGTCTTTTGTCAATAATTCAGTCAATAGTGATCTATAGTCAGTAGAATATGCCTAAAGGATTAATTCATGAAGATGATCGGTCTTTGTGGTCATAGTTTTATCATTTCTAAAAATTTGAGATCATCGTATATTCATTGGATCGGGATCTAAATTTGATTCGATGTAGAAATTCCATTTTTCTTATTTAACTCGTAATTATTGACATGATTATTGGATAATTACTGGGCTTCTTATCTCCTGTGCAGTTGATCGCACCCTCGCACAGTCAGGTGTGAGGGTCACCATGACCAGCACTCATAATTATCAGTCATCATTGAATCACTATTGTTGACTTGATTTCTCATACGTTCTTGATTTTTGTTGCGGTTGACTGTACAGCTCTAGGTCTTTTGTCAATAATTCAGTCAATAGTGATCTATAGACAGTAGAATATGCCTAAAGGATTAATTCATGAAGATGATCGGTCTTTGTGGTCATAGTTTTATCATTTCTAAAAATTTGAGATCATCGTATATTCATTGGATCGGGATCTAAATTTGATTCGATGTAAAAATTCCATTTTTCTTATTTAACTCGTAATTATTGACATGATAATTGATCTAAATCTTATAGGTTACTTGTACGAAAATAGCTCAATGTTCTCAGTTCATGAGATTAAAAGTTGTTCATTAGATATGGATTCAAGTTTAGATCAATATTAAATTTTCAACTCTTCTTATTTAATCATAAGATTAAGTGTTATTCTTTTAAATCTAAAACTTGTCTCATCTTGTGTGCTAATTCATCTCCAAATTTCTAAATTATTGCCATTAGATTAATGGATAATTGGTGTTCTTAAAACTTTGTGTACATCTAACCCTTACTTTCTCCATAATCATCATGAAATCAGTAGCAATTTAATGGTCTGAAGTTATACTTAATTTGTATATTAAACCCCCAATTTCTTAACCTTTGAATTCTAAGATCGCAAGCCACAAATTGATCGCAATTCAGATCAGAAACAAGTTAAAATAATAGCTTTTAAGAGCTAATATGTTATGCAAACACCCCCAATTTCTTATCCTTTGAAATCTAAGATCAAAAGCCTCAAATTGATATCAAATCAGATAAGAAACATGTTAAAAAGTAACTTTTAAGAGCTAATTGTTGAGATAAATGTATCTCTCAGTATCATTTATGTTTTATGTTTTCTTGGAGTACTTCTCGTGTAATTAACCCAGGGTTTTTCTCCTATATAAGAGATCCCTTGGGTCTCATCTATGATCATGATTTATTTTTCTCCCAACATGGTATCAGAGCAACGGTTCTAGATAGGGTTCCCGTATACCAACCTAAATCTAACCCTACATGCCCAGAACCCCCACCCCTCCGCCGTCGTCGGGCGTCGCCAGCCCACCCACGCCTTCCAGCGCCACTGCGTAAGGGCCCCAGCCCCTCTTATCACCGCAAGGGGGGCCCTACCCCTTCAGCGCTGCCGATCGGGGGCTCCAGCCCCTCCCGCGCTGTCGCAGGGGATCCCAGCCACCTCTTGCACCACCGCAGGAGTCCCAACCACCCTTGTGCGTTATCGAGACGTGTTCTCCTGTGGGTCGAAGGTCTGTCTTGGTTCGCAGATCGTGATCTTTTCTGATTTATATCACATCGTGCAGTTCTAGACCTCGCAAGAAGACATAGGGATGGTTGTATGAGTCTATAGATACAACAAACCCTTCTTATGGTCATGTAGATGAATTCTCTTCGATTTACTCCTTAGTTGTTCCGTGTTTCGGCTTCTTAGTACAATGTCAAAGAAAAAGGGTGACTTTTCTCCTCTTCCGGTGCCTTCAAGGGCCCGGCTCCTATCGTGAAGATGGATGGGACCAACTACGAGTTGTGGTCCATGCAGTTTCGTACCCTAATGCAGTGCCATAACAAGGAGCACATTCTGACCGATTCAGAGCCCACGGACAAGACCGGGGCCAATGCTTCATGGAAGCAAGATGACGCCTATACTCGCATCTGGCTCTTTGGGACACTTACCACGGAGATTGCTAATGATATTGTTAATCAGCCAACAACAAAGGCTATGTGGGATATATTAACATACACATACGGGCAGCCAAAGAATAAGAGCAAGATAATTCAACTGCAGTTCGACATTTTTTTGACTAAACAGAATGGTCGACCGCTCCACGCACACTTCTCTCATCTGAGAGGCATGTTTGAGCGACTACACAGCTTCATTCCTATTACCACCAGCACTGAACAACAGCAGGCATATCGGAATGCCCCAATAATAGGAGTTTTCTTGTCATCTCTTGACTCCGAGTACGATGCAGCTCGTACTCAACTTCTGACTGGAGAGACGATACCGTCGATGGAGGAGGTCTACAAACGATTGAGTAGGATTACTACCACATCCACTACTACGGCCCAGATCAATCCTTCTACTAAAGCAGCTTCTCGTGCCAGAGGGGGGGCTTCCCAGTTTCGTGGTCGCAGACCTCGTGGTCGAGGAGGAGGATGTTAGCGTGGCCCCATATTCTCATTACCATCGTTCTGGTCATTCTGAGGAGACATGCTTTCAAAAGCATGGATATCCAGCGTCTACGCGTGTTGCTGAGCAGACTAAGCCTTCTTTTGCGCCTACTACGAATGCACGTTTGGATGATATTATTTCTAGACTTCGAGAGATGATGAGCACTCCTACGACTCCGACTGCAGGTTCCTCAGATGTAGCAGCTACTGCCAGAGCGTCGTCTAGTTTATCAGGTATTCCTTATGCATTTACCAGTAGTAGCAGTTTAGATTTGACTGATTGGATTATAGATTCTGGAGCGTCACATCATATGTGTGGAGATCGGACGTAGTTTAGTTCATACAGGTCTATCCCACCTGGAAGATCCATGGTCATTGCAAATGGGGTTCGATTACCCATTATTGGTTAGGGGGAGATTGTTCTAGCCCCTTCTATGCATCTTAAGAATGTCGTATATGCTCCAGATTTTCAGATGAATATTTTGTCTATTAGTCAAATAAGAAAAGATTTACATTGTCGTGCCATCTTTGATCCCTCTTCTCTTGTGTTTCAGGGCATACTAACTGGCAGTGTGATTGGTAATGGTCGTGAGCAGAGAGGATTCTATAAGCTTGTCATACCACCTTGTGCTAGGATTGCTACTATTCCTTCAGGATTTGTTTCTTCTTTCATGTGGCATCTTCACTTCAGCCACCTTCCTCTTCAGAAGATGTGTCATGTGCTACCGCAGATATCTACTCGTACTACATTGGATTGTGAAGCCTATCAGCTTGGGAAGCACCATCGCTCCTCTTTTCCGAGTCACCACAGTAGTCAGTCCTTTGAGTTGTCTCATTTTGATATTTGGGGTCCTAGCCGTGTTCCTGATCATCAAGGGCATCGTTTTTATATGGTTTTTGTGGAAAATTATTCTAGACTATCTTGGGTATTCTTGTTAAACATAAATCTGAAGCAGGTGCTATCATTAAATCTTTTCTTATTGAAGTCAAAAATATCTTCTCTGCTAATGTAAAATTCATTCGTACGGAGAATGCTTTGGAGTTTTCCACATTACATTTATCTGAATTTTCAGATCTCTTAGTATAGTTCATCGGACCTCTTGCGATTATACTTCACAACAGAATGGTGTGGCGGAACGTAAACATCGTAACCTTCTTGATGTTAAAAGAACCATGTTGATTCAGAGTCGTACCCTTCATTCTTTCTAGGAGGATGCGGTTCTCACTGCTTGCTACTTGGTGAACCTCATGTCGTCCACTACTTTTGGAGAGAAGGTTCCCTTCTTGATTGCGTTTCCCAAGAAGGAACTATTCTCTCTCACTCCCAGAGTCTTTGGATTTGTGGCCTTTACCCATAATTTCACTCCTGGCCGGGACAAGCTCTCACCTAGAGCTGTCAAATGTGTTTTTGTCGGTTATTCTCGTACCCAGAAAGGGTATAGGTGTTTTGATCCTGTAGGACGAAGATATTATGTGAGTGCCGATGTCAAATTTTTTGAGTCTATTATGTAATATTCTCCTGCAGTGACAGGTTGTCCAATGCTATTTCTGGAGAGGATCTTGTTGTTCCTTCACCTCCATCTTCTCCACCATATGACGCCATGTTGCACCTCAGTCTTCTCTACCTTCACCACCCCCACCACCTCCACCTCCGTCTACCCAGTCCAAGTTTTTACCCCATGTTTAAATTCGCAAGTCTTCTACTCGCCCCTCTGCTCATGCACCGTCCACATCATCCACCACACATCAGGTATGTCATGAACACATTGTTTCTACTGATGGTATTGGAGTTTTGAATGATACACAGGACGAGTTGATTCCAGAGAGAAGAGAGGTTGATGACCTAGAGATACCTATTGCCCTAAGGAAGCCTCGTCACCAATGTGCCACGTATCCTCTTGTTGCGCATGTTTCTTTGGATCATCTTTCAGAGGAATACAGGAAGTTTGTGGTGGGACTCTCTGTTGTTACTAGCCCATGTAGATATCAAGAGGCTCTACAGAACAGTAGGTGGCCTTGAAATGGAAGAGGAGATGGCAGCTTTGCGGTCGCGTGGAACCTGGAGCATTGTATCTGCTTCGCCAGGTACGTCTGTTTTGAGCTGCAAATGGATATTTATGGTAAAGCAAAGGGCAGACGGCAGTGTGGACTGCTACAAGGAAAGACTTGTGGCACGTGGTTCACCCAAACCAATGGGGTGGACTATCAGGATACCTTCTCTCCCATAGACAGACACTCGACACTACGCATTCTTCTATCTATTGTTGTTTCACGGGATTGACCTCTTTACCAGCTTGATGTGAAGAATGCATTTCTATATGGGGACCTACAAGAGGAAGTATATATGCAGCAGCCACCAGGGTATGCTACTGAGGGGGAGTCCTAGAAGGTGTGCAGGCTCCATAAGGCGATCTGTGGCCTGAAGCAGAGTCCGAGAGCTTGGTACCAGAAGCTATCGGAGTTGATAGAGCAACAGGGATTTGTGTGGTCTACTGCGGACCACTCACTTTTTGTTCAGAGGATACAGAGAGGTATTGTTGCTATTCTTGTTTATGTGGATGATATTGTTGTTACAAGGGATGATGAGCAAGGTATTCAGGCTGCCAAAGAGTTCCTAGGTCAACAGTTTGTGATTAAGGACCTTGGCATTCTTCGGTACTTCCTTGGATTGGAGTTCGCCAAGAACCAGCGTGGTCTTGCGATGACCAAGAGGAAGTTTGTATTGGATCTTCTTTATAAGACAGGTATGACAGGGTGCAAGCCAGCTACTACCCCTATGGATCCGAGTATGAGATTGTATGATGATGATACTGAGGTGGTAGACAGGAGGAGATATAAAGAGCTTGTTGGGAAGCTTTTATACGCCACCATCACCAGGCCGGATATTGCTTTTGCAGTGAGCAAAGTTAGCCAGTTCGTGGAGCAGCTCAAGTAGGTGCATATGGATGATGTCCATATGATCTTGAGATATTTGAAGACCTCACCTGGTTCGGGTCTTATATTTAGTAGGGATACATCTCTTGAGGTGACAGCTTATGCAGATGTAGATTATGCAGGTTGCCCCAGAGATAGAAAGTCTACTTCGGGCTTTGTTATTTTTGTCGGGAGCTCACTTGTTTCATGCAAAAGCAAGAAGCAGACAGCGGTGGCTAGATCAAGTGCAGAATCTTAATACAGGGCCATGGCACAGGGAAGTGCAGAGATGATGTGGGTTAGATCTGTATTGACTGATCTTACTATTGAGGTTTCTCTTCCTATGCAGCTTTTATGTGATAATCAAGCAGCACTATTTATTGCAAATAATCCTGATTTTCATGAACGGACAAAACATATAGAGGTGGATTGTCATTATACTAGAGACATGATCCAAAAAGTTCTCATATCCACCTTTTATGTTTCCACTGGAGATCAGACGGATAACATCTTCACCAAGTCCCTAGCTAGATGTCCATTTCAGAGATGTTGCTCCAAGTTAAGCATGATAGATAAATATGCTGCAGGTTGAGGGGTATTATTGAGATAAATGTATCTCTCGGTATCATTTATGTTTTATGTTTTCTTAGTGTACTTCTCGTGTAATTAACGCAGGGCTTTTCTCCAATATAAGAGAGCCCTTGGGTCTCATCTATGATTATGAGTTATTTTTCTCCCTAAGCTCATATGTTATGCAAACACCTCCAATTTCTTATCCTTTGAGATCTAAGATAAAAAGTTTCAAATTGTTCTCAAATCAAATCTGAAACATGTTATAATAGTAGCTTTTAGGAGCTAATATGTTATGCAAGCACACCCAATTTCTTATCCTTTGAAGTTTAAGATCAAAAGCCTCAAGTTGATCTCAAATCAGATCTGAAACATGTTAAAACAGTAGCTTTTAGGAGCTAATATGTTATGTAAACGCCTCCAATTTCTTATCCTTTGAAATCTAAGGTCAAAAGCCTCAAATTGATATCAAATCAAATATGAAACATGTTAAACTGTAGCTTTTAAGAGCTAATATGTTACGCAAACACTTTCAATTTCTTATCCTTTGAAATATAAGATCAAAAGCCTCAAATTGATCTCAAAACAGATCTGAACCATGTTAAAACAATAGCTTTTAGGAGCTAATATGTTATGCAAACACCCCAATTCCTTATTCTTTGATATCTAAGATCAAAAGCCTCAAATTGATATCAAATCAGATCTGAAACATGTTAAAACAGTAGTTTTTCAGAGCTAATAGGTTATGCAAACACCTCCAATTTCATATTCTTTGAAATCTAAGATCAAAAACCTCAAATTCATCTCAAATCAAATCTGAAACATGTTAAAACAATAGCTTTTAGGAGCTAATATGTTATGCAAACACCCCCAATTTCTTATGCTCAAAACTTAAGAAATCAGTAGCATATATAATGGATGTAAAATTTTGATAAATTCCATTTAAAACTCCACATTCTTATATAATTCCGAAGGCAAATTAAGAGTTTGAATCATGCATGGAAGGCAGCAAGAGGAGAGAAAGTTATTTTACCTTGGATCTCTAATTTTTGGAGATCAATCTCCATGCAACTGTGAACCATAGACATGTGCAGAGAATGGCTGTAGCAGAAATGAAAATGCTAAGATGGATGTGTGGACATACACGTAAAGATCGGATTCGGAATGATGCAATCAGAAAGAAAGTTGGTGTAGCTCCGCTCGAGGATAAGATGCGAGAAAACCGCTTAAGATGGTTTGGTCATTTGCAAAGAAGGTCAACTGATGCACCGGTTAGGAGATGCGAGTGTTGGGATGTTGAGCCAGCTAAGAGAGAGCGAGGACGGCCCAAGAAGTGTTGGAAAGAGACTATACGAAGGGATCTTAGTTTTTTGGATATAAATCCGAGATTGACCCAAGATAGATCTGAATGGAGGCGAAGAATCCATGTAGCCGACCCTACTTAATTGTGGGAAAAGGCTTTGTTGTTGTTGTTGTAATCTCCATGCAATTGCAGCTCTTTTAGGAGCAGTAGTAGCCCCAATTTGGGTTGCCGGAAGAGGGGAGAAAAAGAGAGAAATGAGAGAAGAAGGAGATGGGGTTGCTATTTATAAGGAAAGAGGAAAGAGGAGATGTTGACAAGTGTAGAAGGAGAAAAATCTAAATAGAAAAGGAATAGAAGAGACAAATGGAGGGGGACAACAGTTGTTGTCCTGTACTCCTGTACAGTTGGAATTTTTATAAAATTTTTAAATTTTTTACCTTTACTTCTCTCTTCTATTTTGAATATCAAAATTGTCTGCATTCGCACCTCGAGTCTTGGATTCCGACGTACAATAGCTCGTTTTGACCGTCTCTGAATGACGATCAAAATGTGTATAATATTCATATACTTTGGATCGAAGATGAATTCCTAAAATTTCCGAGATACGGTCTTTGTTTGCGACTAAATTTTGTGGTTTTAAATTATCAAACGACCTCCGATCGACGAACGGTTGATTTCATTGGTCTTATTTTGTCGAATCAGATTTTTTAGTGGTTTCAATTTGTTTTGTGGTTCGGATTTTGCATCACGGCTTTTCTGATGGCATGCATTACGATGTGATCGACTTTTGGACGATTGCAACCGAACGAGCTTCGATCGATGATCTACAGATCGATCTGAGTTTATTCAATATTAATTGAATATTAATTGATCATGTAGACACTTAATCGAGTCAGGTTCAGTTTATTCGGATCCGGATATCACAAATACCCATATTGTACGCATTTTTTATCGAATTGTGGGAGGCGAGGACATATCCCTACGATAGTGTCCAAAACCTATCATTAAACCCTACGTAATGGACTCAAATTTTGGATGATCACTAACTAAAACAGACAAGATAAATACGGCCAAACCTTCACATCCCTCATGTGTGTGTTGGTGAATCAAGGGTTGTGCTTGCTTGAATGAGCCTAATTTGTGATCTTTACCCAATCCTCACGTAACCCTAGTTACTCCATTTCCATCTCCGCATATTCCACCATCTTTGTAAATCCACTCCCCCTCTAGCCCTAACTAATAACTGGTTCCCCAACCTTAATTCTTCATACACAAATACTTAGGCTACTCTTCAGCCAAAGTATAGGGGGATCCTTATACAGTCCCTAAGTACTCATCGGGGGTCCCACTATCCTTATTGCATACTCTCTACTTGGGTTATTCTCACCCTAAGTATGGGGGGCCCGAGTCAAGTACATTCTTCCCTCTTCTTGTTCTTCTTATACTAAGGTTATTTTGACCTAATTATAGGGAGGGCATCTGAGTCAGTTCTGCTAAATCACCTTGTATTTTAACTTTAGCTATGGCTTCATGCCACTTTATGCTATTAGGACATAGCAAAAGTTAAGTATAGGGGAGTATACCGTGTATATTGTATATATTCTTTAGCCATAACTCATACTTTGAAAATTTTGAAACTTTTGGGGGCTAGGGTATAAGTGTTTTTGAACTGATTTTCGTAAAAAAGTGCAATGCTTTGAAAAAAAATTCTAACTGTGTGACATTGCTTTGAAAAATATTTGATAATAGTTTGAAAATGAGGTTTGATTTGTTTTAAAAAATCATTTGAAAATTATTTTGAAAATTTATATTATGTGATATGGTTTGAAAAAATATTTTCAACAATCTTTTCAAAAATGAGGGACCAACCGACTTATTTGTGTAAATACAATTAACCTTATTCAAAATTCCATAAAAATCTGAAAAATCAAAAATTTCTCATTAGCAGCGATTCTGACTACTGAGCTTAAAAATGATTAGCTACTTCTCAGTGAGGGAACAATGGCCTCCCTTATCAGAGTAGATGGTTAAAAGGCAATACGAATGGCACCGTCTTGAAGTAATATGGGTAGTTGTCTAACGGTCCGAACTTACACCCATACTGGCTGAAAGTAGATGCATCTATTCGTATGAGCTTGGGCCAGTCATTATTTCTCAAATATTTAAAAAAATATGCATAAAAATTGTAATTTAAAAAAAATTAAAAAATCACTAACTTTGGAGTTGGTGTATTCCCAACACATTCACTATCACTCAAGGCTTAAGGATTCGAGTACATTTGATTTTTGAGATTTGAGAGTATGAGTTGACCAGTCTTAGTCATTGGGGTTTAAGACATAATATTCCACACTCCCCTAGTTTGAAAGATACGAGCATTATATTGCACTCTCAATCTCTATCTTCTAAAGAATATGATCAGCACATCACTTTCACAACTGCATGGATGATGAGATGAGTTGAGTTATCATTTGAGGGACTGGGACTGGCGATTTGAGTCTAGATCTGATTTAATGATGCTCGAGGATGGGATAAAGTCAATGAAGCATCAAGAAACCTGAGTGTCAGCAAACCCTACCCAGTATGTGAATAAGTCCTCATGCTATCGTTTGATATTGATCATGTGTCAGGGTGTGAAGAAACTAAATAATTGTTGATCAATATGTGCAACTCTTGGTAAAAGCAGTGGAGCTAGCCCAAAAAAAAAGAAAGAAAAAAATACTGAATGAAAAGAGCTCTCAAATACAAATTCGAAAATCAAAAGAGCTTCTATCAAAGGCAACCGCTCCCAACCATTTCAAAGTGTCCACTTGGAACAAAGCTAAATAGGACCAATGAGTTGGGCTAGTACCTCAAAAAGAGCTATGCATCGTAATCGATACAAGTCTGGGTGTAAGTATATTAGATACTTAAAGAAGACACACCCCTAGTGTACTCCCAGGAAAACAAGTACAGACGACTCAACAACTTTAGACAGACGCATTAGTCAATAACCAAAAATATACGTGTTGAGTAATAAGACACTCGAGAGGATCCATGTTCCAATGTGAGGGAGAGAAGAAAATACACAATCCTATGTCCTCCATTATTGTGCCTCCCATCTACACTTTCAAGAGTGACAAACTAATGAGTCAGTGGATTGGATGCAAGAAAAAACTTATTCCTTAGTATTGAGGATCAGGTCTATAGGAGACTCTGTAGATGGACTAGGACCTCGGGTGGCATCTCGACTTGACTCTCATTGCGGTACACACTAAAAGTCATATCTCTTATGTTATATGTACAAAACAGAGAGTATGAAAACTAGAGAAGTTGGATTCCTTTTGACTAGAGAATGGTTGGGGCCAGAATTTCTGGATCACTCAAATTAATGGTCTTTGATGAATTGAGCCTTGAAAATTCAAAGGCACTGTCAAGAATTAATCTGACTCCTTCATTCTTTAGATGCTCGAGGACGAGCATAGTTTACGTATAGAGGGATGATGAATCTCTGATTAATCATATTATCTATCAACTATTATCCTCCTTGATTAAACAACTCAATAAAAATCTTTATTAATTCCGCTTTATTAATAATTAACTCTCTTCCTGTAAATACATATTTATTGTTTATAAATTAATCCCTTTATTTTCTTTATTTCTCTTATTTTATTTTCTATTAAAAACTCCAAAAAATTAGATTAAAATTGGATATATTTATTGTGGGCTTTAAAAGAAATTAAAATTATAAACAATTAAAACAAGTATTTTTTATCCTTTAAAAATACTTCCAAAAATATTCCCATGAATGTTTGATCTCTTTTGGCTTTTTATCCAACATGAAACTTGTAGATCTCGTCATGTTTTGACATTTTCCTAATTTCGCTTCTTTTTATTTCTTTTGTAATTTCTCTTTATTTTCCTATTTCTGAATAACTTCATTGGGCCACATGGCACGCTTTGGATCCGCCAGCAGCTCACCACCCATCGCCTTCCTTGGTCATCTAATCACCTCCCCCCAGCTTCATCTCCATCGTCCCTTCCTGCACGCTCCTCAGTTGCATGATCGCCTCCCATCCAGCGGCTCCACTTCTTCCATGTCACCCCTTCTCTCCCCCACCATAGGATTCCCCCATTTCTCCATCTCAATCGTTTCTTCGCGCTTCTCCAACAGCCTTTGGATAATCCCCTGATCTAATCCAGGCCATCACTCCCTGCCTCCATCAGGGCCTTTGGATCGCTTGATCCAACGGCTCCCCTACATCGTCTTCCTCCCACATCTCCTCTCTCCCAGAGTCCCACGTAACGCACGTTGCACCTTCGACCCCCTTCCTCTTTTAGCACCCACGCCTTACCAACTCTTCACTCGATAACGGCCCTTCCACGTAGACCTATCAACTCCGACCTTCGTGGAATCATCAATGCCACGAACCACGCCATCATCCCTTCCCGGCAGCCGTTGCAAACCGAGCCCTCCACCATCGTAACGGTCGGTGTTGCTCCCCTTTAGAACCCATGCCCTGCCTTCGTTCATCCTCGTCCAACATTCTACGAGCATAGGCCAGCTACCCTCCACCTCTCTGTGAAAGAGAGAGGTCGGAGCATGGAGGCAACGACGACCTCGGCCCAGGTGTAGACCCTTGGCCTCACCGGCCAAGTCACGGTGGTTCCACCACCATTGAGCGACGACAAGAGCTGGCCTCGACGAGCGACGACAAGAGCTGGCCTCTGCCGCTCAGCCCAAGCCGCTTCCTCCACCAGTTCTTCTTCTCCGACCAGGTGTGATCCTTCCCTTCCTTTTTCTCTAATTTTCTTCCATTTTTATCAATGCACATTCTTCATTTCGCCAACAATTCGCCGTACCATCACCTTCACCACATAACCAACATCTTCGTGCCACACTACGACCACATCTTCCTCTTCCGCAACCTCAATCACCTCCAGCCCATCTCCTCTGCTGGTGGTGAAGGAGATCACGCTCCGAGCAATCCGCTTCTCCACCCCGACGCCCTCCGTTCAACTCCCAATCGCTTCGTCTATATCCATTAACATTTTCTGCAGGTTCTCCCACCATTAGCTGAATTCTGGGCGAAGCTCCGTTCTAGAGCTCCGCCTCCGGCGTCGGTCCATCGACGACCGCCTCCGCAAGCTTCGCGCCTCCTCCGTGCCTCGATCTTCATCGCCAAGGGATCTGGAACCTCCCATGAATTTTCACCTCGCACGAACGCAGGCGGTGGAGCTCCAGGCATCTTGTCAAAGCTCTGATCGTGCCACCATCGCGCAACGAAGGAGATGGCTTCTGAAGATACAAGTGTCGTTGGATGCCGCACAACATGCGGTCATCAAATGGCCGTGATGCGACCATGTCATCTACGCCAGAGCGTGAAAGCTCGGTGGGATCGACCCCCCACTCGAAGCACCTCGAGCAGCCACGTGGCCCGAGGCACCTGCAGTTGCGCCCAGCCTCCATCCGGACCTCAGCCTCGCCTCCCGAGCCTAGCACGTGTGCATGCGGGCTGGGCATTTTGCAGATTAAGCCTGCCAAGTACTCCAATTTGCAAATAGTCCCTCCCAGGCGCGCGTGCCTCACGTGCACGCCTGGGAAAATTATAAGGGGACCCTGTCGGATTCACTTAATTGCAGAAAGTCCCATGTTAGGACCTTTTTTGCATATTTATCTCATTTTATCTTCATGTTATTATTACAAGTATGCCCTTGTACTCTTTATTTCATATCTTGAGCATGTAGACTCCTAATTAAATGATTTTAGTTTCGTTGTGTTACTAATTTTGTTCTCTTTTTTATGGCTTCATTAATTAATTAATTTGACACCTTACTTTGCATGCTAAATTTTAGGTGCTCATTGTGTCAACTGCCCCTCATTTAAATGTCTTTATTAGAGAGAAAATATGTACTTGTGCCTCAATTATATTGAAATCAAATCTCTCTTGATTGCTCAGTGTTTGGATTATTGTAGGGTGCATTATTGCGTGCGTGTACTCTTCATTATTTATATCAGCATGCATCATTACATATCACCTTGCATCTTTTTAAAAAACTGTTAAAAACTAAATAAAAATTGCATTTCTATCCTCATGCATCACATCGCAATTTATTGTACATTGCATGACTTTCTATTGCCCTACATTTATGTTGCTTAAAATCAATAAAAAAATGCATCTCATTCTGTGTGTCTTGCATCATTTGCTTCATTCACTTTATGCATCATATGTGGTGTACATTTCTGTTTTGTAATGTCCATTTTGTCTGCATCAGAAGACCTAAATCTAAGATTTTAATCACTTATTTTTTATCATTGATTTTCGATTTATCGATGAGGAGGCTCATATCCCTATGTTCAACCTTGGTAGATGGTATACTTATCAAGTAAATTTATCCACTTATTCAAAGGAGTAGTATTCTGCAAAAATCCGAAATCATCTCCTATGCTACGATGATAAAAAATGATATATTAAAAAGGCGATTTCGCATTTCGTCAGTATTCTTGATAAAGTGGTACTTGCAGCCATTCCGGTGTTTTTCGTGTTGCCACGAATACTGCATGTGGAGATTCAGTGTTCGGAAATGTGGTCCATGCGACCGCATATGCGTATTCGGTCACTTGACCGAAGCGCATACGCCATATGCAATCAAACCGCATATGCAATCCGACTATGCGGTATATGTGACCGCATATCTGAACAAGAGACTTGCATGTATGATTCATCAATCTTTTTTGTTTAATTCATAACATGTTGATGACATACTAAGTCAATTTTTTTTCCGAGCAACTCTTACATTATCATTTACAATGATGCATCTTTTCATTATTCTCGTATATGTCGCATTTGTGAATATATACTAAGGTATTTTTCTCATATCCATATCTTTCCATTATTCCTAACACTTATTAATGAACTGTTTTCTGCCTTTTGAATTTTATATCTAATGAAATTCAATCTATTTCTTCGAATAAAACATGAAATAATTGACTAGCAGTCTGTCACTTTACATTTTTGTTCATCTAATAAATTTTATATGCAAATACAATTTTTCCCTATATTTTGTGTCAATAAGTTTTGTCCCTTGGAGATCCATATATATGTATAATTTTGGGTGCATTATTTGTATACCTATGATTATTCTTTAGCTTTTGTTGTCTATAGGATTTATATATGCATTAAATGGTTTCTTATAGAAATCTTGTGTTCCCTGTTGAATCCAAATTTGTAGGTGTATATATATGCATTAAATTCAAAATATAAGCTAAAAAATAATCAATAATAGGATCTAATGGGGCTACCCCCTGGGGGCAGCCAACGTGGCTGCCCCGCCCCTTATTTCGGCATTTTTTTAACTTTTTTTGAAAAATATCACCATGTATATTCACCCCTATATCCCTTCTATATGTCATTCCAATTTCGTCAGAAACACAGCCTCCATTGAGATAGTGTCGACTTAAAAAATCCTGCGACCATTAAAAAATGACTGTCTGGATGGAGGTCGTAGGAGTCTCTGATTCTGACGAAATTTAAAGGGATGTAGGAGGGATATAGGGATGAATATACATGGCGATATTTTTCAAAAAAAATAAAAAAATGCCGAAAATGACGTGGGGGCAGCCATGTTGGCTGCCCCAAGGGAGCAGCCCCATTAACCTCTTAATAATATCATGCTTATATACTTATTGATTATATTATCTTATTCCAAGCTTTTTTATTTTGGATTTTGTTTGATCATCAATTTTTTATATAATCACATTTTATTGTTGTATTTTTTAAATAATTAAAATTAAAATCTTATAAACCGCATATACCTATGTATACTCCTTATATCCGCTTACTCGCTTTAAATCGCATGACTGAACTAATACCCCATACCACATTTCTGAACCTTATGGAGATTCAGAACAAACTAAAGAAGATCATGAGGTAGTTTTTCTAGGGGAGGACAAATCATGATGAACATGGTGTATATCTTGTCGATTGGGAGACAGTTGCCCTCCCTAAGGATGAAGGGGTTCTTTGTATTCAGAGGCGAAAGCGATGAACCGTGTGCTAATGCTGAAATGGGCGGCCGAAATCTAGAGGGACAATGCTGACTTCTGCAGTAGGCCTATTTGTACTATTTATGGTGTTGATGTGCATGCTTCTTATCAAATACGTCATTTACGGTATGAGACGGATTTCTGGAAGGGTGTGTGTGCAGTTCACCTGGATATACCTCATATCTTTCGGTCTTTGATGGGAGATAGTCGCAACTTCTTCTTCTAGGTTAATGATGGGATGAATGGTGGATCTTCGGCCTCTCACTATCCTCACCTTTTTATTTTGGCGAAAGACAAAAATGCACGTGTTGTTGATAATTAGCATGATGGAATCTGCCTACCCACTTTCACTATAGACTTCTATGAACAACATCTCCAAGGCTTTAGGACCATGATGGAATCTTTGAGAACAGTAGAAGGTTTTTCCGATGGCAAAGATCACCGAGTGTGGAAAGAGGGACATTTCTCTATTAAGAAGACATACAAGATTTTGACTAGTGGAACTGAGTCACAACAAGATGAGCTTGTTAGGGACTACAGGATGATTTGGCACCTGAAGATCCTGCCACGCATTAAGGTATTCCATTGCCTCCTGAGGCATGGTAAAATACTCACTAAGGAGAGATGGGATTGTATTTTTCGCTCCAGGGATAGCTCATGCGTTCTTTACAGTTTGATGACTGTATCTGATGACCACTAACTTAGGGAGTACAAGAACGCGACAGAATTATGGCATGTGTTGGATGTGGATTGGGTAGACCATAGTAATCTTTCTTCTTTCTCGGAGTCCAACCTCAACTCATGCTTCTGCCCGAATGTTGAGTGGTTCAAGACGATTAAGGGTACATGGGCTTTCTATTTTCCTAGAAATGGTATAGTTTTCTGCTCGGAACGGTTTTACGTTGAGAATGTAGTCCAGCACGCAAGGACTCTTCTCAAGTCTTGGTTGTTGTACTAATTTTTTAGCTTATTAATAGACACGGGTGGACATCTATGCGTGTCCCCCACTTTTTATTCAAAAAATAATAATAAGCCCAAGACCACAACGACTAGTAAATCCTTATCTCTCATGCTCACTCAAGTAGCCATGCATTGAATTATTATATGCATTCTTCTCTTTTGCGATCTGAAGATCATGTGAATATAAAAATTACCATGATCTAAAATCAAACAAGACATTATATTCCCTTTTAAAATGAACTTAGAGAACTTGTCTCTTTTGACTCCAAGTCCAGTGAGGAGGTGAGTTTTTGTCATGACTTAGCCATGATGCACGCCCAAGGATAAAGATCAATTCTTCCGCATAGGAAGTAGAGCATCGGCTCTCTGCAGGCACTTGCAATATTACCATGAACTACACATGGAAAGTATATGGATTCTTCTCATGTCGCCACCGATTACCAAGCTTGGGCCCATGTCTTTTTCACCTCCTGCAACAGCCATGGGATGTCCTCTGTCAGGCTTCATAGTCTAGACCACCTCCCTCCAAGCCTCGTCCCAAATATGCAGCACCAGATAAAAACCATTTCCTAGGGCTTCACCATATTAACGTATCCCGCTATGGCATTGGATTCCAGCCTCTAAACCACCTCTTCCACTTCTACCACTCTCCTTACCACTCCCAAAGTCCCCAATGCATGTTCAATCCTTGGTATCAATTCCACCTCTCCATCAGAACCAACAGTCGCTCCACCACATATAGTAACTCTGTCCTTACCCACAACGCAAAGTCCACCAAATGAAAGACCACCACCGGCAGAATGCCCCACTACAAGTCCACCACCCTCAACCCCCTACCTCCTCATCCCTCAACCCAAGAACCGCTCCTTGCATAGCCTTCGAATAAGAGAGCAAGTATCATAATCTCAATTGAAGAGAAGTATTATAGAGCCATCATGTTTTAGAAAACAGAAACAAACAAAAATTACTACCACACTTTTTTTTGAAAATTTAGCTTAAATGTAAAACTGAAACCTTAGAGATGCCACCAAAAAGAACAACCAATTTATGCTTTTTTAAAGCCATTAGTGCCTCGTATGATGCGCCAACATTTGTTGATTTGCTGTCATCAATCCATGCCAACCCACCAGCATCCTTGCATACTGCACTGACATTAATAATCAAAAAACCAAATATAAATCTCATGTTAAGGAAAGTACAATCTGTTAAAAACAAACATGGCAGCTATACATAATAACTCCAAACTTCTGATAGTGCACATGTAGGAGATTATCAATGATAACAAAAGGTTTTCACGAAGGTATATTTTCTCAGATTCTGCCTACTAACAACTAAGACTGCAGTTTTAGATAGGAGAAAAAAAACAGATAAACCAAAGGATGACTACAAGAGGCAAGTAGTCAACCAGGATTTCATTAAAAGAAAAAAGAATAGCTTCCATTCATGCATGAACTTCACAACCAACTTTCTCTGCCCATTCACCCATGTGCATTAGAAAGAATCTAGACCCCTGCAAAATTTATATCACCAATTCAATAATCTTTAGTAGATAAACATGTTATTATCCTTATGGTAATGATACCATGTAGAAAAACGCTACGCTACCACGTAGAAAATAATAATGCGGAAGTGAATAATCATAGATAGAAACATGAAAAACAATGAAGAACATATGGTATACAGGGAACCCTACTCCATAACAAATGGGATGAAACCATGAAAGAAAGCATCTCTATAGTTGGACAATCTGTTATTAATCTCTCAATGAATACAGATGGTGTGGGCTTCTTATATATCCCCAAAAATATGATTGTTAGAGTATTCCAAATGTGGATAATTGGATCCTTCCAGGGTCCAATTACCTCATACACCTATGTTAATCATGTATCTTCTATTAATGGGACTTGGTCATTATGGTGGACTATATAAGAGCCCCACAGCTTCTATATTCATTGAGAGAGATTACAATAAATTATCGCATCCTCAGAGGCATTCTCCTGTGATTTCATAGCGCTCCTCACAGAGTAGGGTTCCGCGTAAAATCTGAGCATTCTTGTTCTATATTTTTATGTTCATGTCCGATTCTGTTTTGCATTATTTATTTCAATAATGACTAGGTCCCACTCATATATGATGAGGGACTAAACCTGAGTGGATGAAGCAATTGGACCCCGGAGGAATCCAATGATCCATCTATGGATGCATAATCTAACACTCCCCATCAAGCTAGAGCATGCAACGCTCATCTTGGATAAATAAAAAGAAAGCACTTACTCATTGAATGCAAAACAATGCAAGCAAATATTAACTCAACACATAAGGTGACGGTTGAATGTTGAAGATATTGCTTCTCGTGCCATGCTAGTGAGGAGGAATTGGAGGGCAGGAGTGCAAACTAACACGTGTGCTCCGTACCGGATTTGTCAAAGACATCGAAACTGGAATGAGTCTCCTCCATGGAGAACTCCGACCGCAACATGTTGGAATTCAGCGCAACAAATGAAAACTTCTCCTATCTCTTTGAAGGGTCAAGCATTATGGAATATCTATGCATATAGCATAGAAGTGGGTCACTCCAATAAAGGCATCAGAAGGATCTCATATGAGAGTTCACGAATATGGAAGAAAGCCATGGGAATATATGTACCCGGTTCACGATCCTGGAGAAAGTAGTGGGAATATCTGTATCGGAGTTCACAGTCGATGGAAATGTAGGCTAAACGGATCTCTCACTGCAGGACTCAAAAAAACTAGGTCACTCGAGCATTGAGTGCCTCGAACATAAACTCGAAAACAATCTGAATGGTAGAGTTTGAATCTAAAGTCAAGAATAATATGCAATACCCATCCTTTCTTCCATACTAGTCGAAAAAAGATGACACTCGAGAGTAAAAAAAGAAGTATCTCTACATCTTTTGTTTATTTTTTTCTTAAGTTGAACTTCTCTTCATTTTTCAGCTTCTCTTTCTTCTTCTTTTTTTGAAATCATATTTTTTAATATGTAGCCCAATTGGGGACCAATAATAACATGTATCATGTTCTATAAAGTTATCAAACACATGCATCTTATTATCTTTATAGTATTTCGTTCATAAAATTAAATGAAAACATGGAACAAACTAAAACGGGAAAAAGAAAATACGAAAAGGTACAAAAAGAGAATAACACATATCTCTACACTCCCCCTCAAGGTGGAGCATAGATGTCAATCATGCTCAGCTTGGACGAACACTTCTGGAACGGCCCTCGAAGTAACGCCCTAGTAAAGATGTCTGCAGTTTGGTCCCCTGAGCTAACATCGGATGTAGAAATAAACCCCTTCTGAATTATATCTCGTATGAAGTGACCATCAACCTCAATGTGCTTGGTTCGTTCATGAAATGTTGGATTATTTGCAATGAATAGAGCAGACATTTTGGTTACAGGAGATGATGCTCAGGGGATAGAGATGATCAAAGCAGTGTTGGGTCGTCAATTTGTTACAAAAGACCTTGGTACATTACGATACTTTCTGGGGTTGGAGTTAGCCAGGAATGCACAGGGTCTAGTAATGACCCAGAGGAAATATATTACAGATATGCTTGTTGAGACGGGCATGGTTGGATGCAGACCGTCTACTACTCCTATGGACCCTAGCATGAAATTGTATGATAATGATACATAAGAAGGTGACAAGAGAAGGTATAGAGAAATGGTGGGGAAGCTTCTTTACATAACTATAACCCGACCTGATATTGCCTTTGCAGTTAGCCGGGTACATGGTTGCAGAAAGCGGTAGTCGGTACTCGGTCGGCGAGGTCACTGACTAAGGATTAATCGGCAGTCGGGAGAGTAATCGGATTTAGTCGGGCATTAGTCGGTTTTGATTTTTTTAATTATTTTAAATATATAAATCGATTTTTAATACATACACTCTCATATATATACACAAATTTAGCAATTTTAATACATACAAACACAAAGCTAACCATATTCACAAGTTACTAATCAACAAACTCACATGTTACTAATCATTGTATTTAAGAATCACGAAGTTAATTAACAAATCACAAAAGATAAATAAAAAGATTTAATAATTATATAACCTTATAGTTATTGACATAATTTGATAATGTAAAAGAATTCATATACATATCTGTTGTAGTCAAGGATGCTAAATGTTTGTTAGAACGTTGTTAGTTTACACCGTACTTTCATGTGTCCATAAGGATGTTAAGGCAAAAGGGGGTATATTTTTGTATTATTTTAAGTATAAAATCACTTCATATATATTTGAATTTATAGTAATAATGACTAAGTAATAACAACACAAACAATTAAAAGTATATAAAAAAGTATACAAAATAGTATACAAACAGTTTAAAACTTCTATGCAAAAGTCGGCCGACTAGTCGGCCGACTAGGCCGATTACTCGGGCGACTAATCGGGTCGACCCGACTATAGGCCGATTTGGCCTAGTCGAGTCGGATACCCCCCCGACTCGACTAGTCGGGCCGACTAGTCGGCCTAGTCGGCCGACTTTTACAACAGTGGCCGGGTAAGCAGTTCATGGAACAACCGAGACAGGTACATATGGATGCTATATATATATGATACTCAGGTATCTAAAATCGTCTCCAGGCACGGGATTGCTATTCAGAAAGGAAAACCAATTTATCTGTTTTTGCATGTGCGGATGCTGACTATGCAGGTTGCCTTAAGGATCGAAAGTCTACCTCAGGCTTTGCTGTGTTTGTAGGTAGTTCTCTAGTTTATTGGAAAAGCAAGAAACAAACAGTTGTGGCTAGATCCAATGCAGAATCTGAATATAGGGCTATGGCACAAGCAAGTACGGAAATGATGTGGGTCCGAGCTGTATTAGAAGACTTGCATGTTGATGTACCTCTACCCATGCAGCTACAGTGTGATGATCAAGCCGCATTGTTCATTGCTAATAATCCTGCCTTCCACGAGAGAACCAAGCATATTGAAGTAGACTATCACTACACCAGAGATATGATCCTGAAGGGACTGATTTCTACTTCACATGTTAGTTCTGAGGAGCAGACTGCCGACATCTTCACCAAACCATTACTCAGAGGACCATTCCAGAAGTGTACTTCCAAGCTGAGCATGATCAATATCTATGCTCCATCTTGAGGGGGAGTGTCAAAAGAATTATGTAGTTTGTGTACCGTTTGCACTTTTTATTCTTCTATGTTCCATCTTATGTAATTTACCCATGGGTTTTCTCTATATAAGAGACCCTAGTGTTCTCTGGAATAAAACAACTCTTATTCTTCCAATAATCCCAATAGGCCACTCCATATGTCTGAGTGAATCCTCATGCCACAAGTTTAGGCTTGTAGTAATCAACATTGCCATCTACTCTTTGCTTCACTTTAAAGACCCACTTGCCACCTACCACATAAGCCCTTGCTGGGGTAGTAACCAAGTTCTGTTTGTCACATGTCTAGAGTGAATCCTATTTTTCCTCTAGACCAAGACACCACTGACTATCTTGTATAGCCTCCTGATATGTGCATTGATAACAGTTGATAGTCACACCATAAATTTACTCAATGATGTATACAAGGATTTCTTTAACATGTACAATGTCAGGAGGCTTGTCTTGTACCTTTTAACATAAAGCGTCAAATGATATGCCATGCAAAACTGTGAAGAAAGGGATTAGTTAACGATGATCACCATAAAAAGGGATGTAGGAGTAAAATAACACATAATAGAAAAAAGGAGCGATTGTTGTTCAAGTCAACCTTTCAAAAAATGAGTGAAGTATGTGTGGTGGAATCCCAGACCCGTCGGAGCTTATTTCTCTTTGAAATGGTTTTTTGACCAATCCTACCAAATGGGGGATCTTCCCTTTTAAACATGTTGTATTCGTAGGTAGGGAAGAAAGTATTGAAGTCACCCAAGCATTCTCTGTCTTCTCCTTATCACTTAATAATACTGCTCGACTTTTTTATCACGGCTGAACAAAACCCACATTTTCATGGGTTTTTAGCGACGATTATTGCACCCTTTGCTGAGGCACCTGAGCAATCTTTGTTTGTCTAGTGGTTGTCAGTGGTGATCGCAATCGTTTCTAACGTAGTTGAGAAATTTTTGGTCTTCCATTGCTTGACTTGTGCTCGATATTTGGTGTAGTCAAGGTTATCATATTGTCCTAATAATTAGACAAGCAAAGTGGAAGACTGGTGGATGATACACCATTATGCCAGTTGATAGAGTTAATCTTGCTCATTGCTTTCGCATGTTTGGTGCTACTCTACTTCTTCTCAAGGAGAGCTTCCTCTAGGCCTTGGAGGTGGAGCAACCTTGGGGCGTCTCACCTCTCTGGGGAGTACGCGGCTAGCTTAATTTTATCGGTTACCTTGGAGGAGATTAGGGCGGTTGTGTGGAATTTGAATGCAGATGGGGCACCAGACCCGTATGGCTTCTCGATTTTCTTTAATAAAGAATTCTGGGACCTGGTGGAGGTGAGATTTTGGACGTTGTGGAGGAGTTTTGTCGGTGCAATGCAGGATTCCAAAGGCTTAACAGAGATTTAATCTTTCTTCTTCCAAAGTCGGACTCGGTAGAAAGGATTGAAGATTACAAAACGATTGCACTCTTGAATGGCATCTACCTCATAGTAGCGAAGGTGTTTGCGGTTCGTCTTAACAGAGTTCTTGATTAGATTGTCTCCCCAGTTCAATCGACTTTCATACCTGGGCGTCAGAGCACATATAGTTTGGTGATGGCTTCTGAGATTATTTCTGACCGGAAACGTAGTGGCAAGCAGGCTTTGCTCTGGAAGGTTGACTTTGCAAAAACTTATGACACTTTGGATTGGCGGTTTCTTTGGACGACTTTTTACGGGAGGGGCTTTCCGGACGTCTGGATATCTTGGATGAAACGATGCATCACAATGATGTCGCTGTCGGTGTTGGTTAACGGGCGCCCTGAGGGAGGGTTCTTTCAGCCGCAAAGAGGGGTTATGCAGGGGTGCCCTCTTGCTCCTCTGCTTTTTATTCTTGCAGTTGATGTCCTTGCCTGCATGGTTGATCGGATTCCGAGTCGTGGAGTTGTCACAGGTTACAGATGTGGGGATATGCGTATCCCCTTGCTCCAGTATGCAAATGACACGATCATGTTTTTGGAGGGCGGTAGGGAGGAGGCTAGTGGCGTGGCTCTCATGTTAGAGGTATTTGGGGAGATGTCTGGTCTGGAGCTGAACCATAGTAAATCGATTGTCATTCAGTTTGGCATGCCAGAGGATAAGCCTAGGGCTTGCAGCTTGGAGTTGGGCACGGGATGCGGTTCCCTGCCAATTCGTTACCCTGAGCTTCCTCTCACGACAGGCAGAGTCAAGATGTCGGATTGGCTGTCGATGGTGGAAAAGTTGGAAACAAAATTGTCTGGTTGGAAGGCTTCTCTTTTGACGTATGGGGGATATTTGTTGTTGATTAAGGCGGTTCTCTCCGTGATCCTGGTTTTCTTCTTTTCTTCACGACTCCTCCCGGTGGGCATTAGGAGGCATATGGAGCAGGAGATGCGCAAATTCCTTTGAAGTAGATCTGGCCAGGAAAGTCAGAGAATGCACTTGGTAGACTGGGAGACCATTACGTTGCCTAAGAAGAATGGCAGGCTTGGGGCCAAGAGCTTGGAGTCCCTCAACGAAGCTCTTTTGCTCAAGTGGGTGAGCAGGATTTGGGGGAAGGACGAGAGTATTTGCTGTAAACTAATTAGGTACCTTTATGATGTATCTTTAGCGGGGCCAGGTCTATTGCGACAGGGACCTAATCAATCTGCGTTCTGGAAGAGGATTCTGAAGGTGATGCCTCGCTTTCATGAGCTCTTCAGCCCGGTAATGGGGAATGGCGCCTCTTTCGATTTCTGGAAGGATCATTGGATGGGGGATGGCCCCCTCTGTGGGCGTTTCCCTCTCCTTTTTGCCTTGGCCGACGATTCTGATGTGCGGGTTGTGGACTGTTGGATCAGTGGAAATTGGATGTCGTCCTTCAGATCTTCTTTCTCCTACCAACGCTTGGAGGAGTTCCTCCGTCTCCTCGACTCGTTGGGCAGGCGAGCATGCCCTCCTCTGGTCCTGACCATTGGGTGTGGAAGGACACACCGTTCTCAGTTCGGAAGGCTTATGGTGCCATTTGCAGACCACCGCCTGTTACTTCGGATGTTCTGATTTGGGATTACTAGTTCGTCTAGTCTTTAGGTCTCCCAGAGAGGATTGGTTCTTTCCCGTGGCTTTTCAGAAGGAAGCGCCTCATGACTAGAGATAGTTGTGCTAAGATATTTGCGGTAGTGTCGGATGGTTGTCCTCTGTGTGGCAATGCAATTGAGGCGCTTGAACACCTTTTCTTCCACTTCATGGTTTCGTCGCCTATCTGGGGTGAGGTGGGGCTGGATTGGATTTGCACTACTTCGTTAGACTCCTTTTGGACTTCTCTATGGGGCGCGTGATTGACAAAGGAAAGAGGTTCTTCTACCAGTAGCAGTTCTGTGGGCAATTTGGTTGGCCCGTAATGATGTTCTTTTTTCTGGCCAACGTTTTTAGTGTGAGAATGTTAGTGGCCACTACAAGATCTTGCTTGATTCCTGGCTCTTGTAGTTTATAATCTGTCTCTGGTTTCTTTTTTAGAAATAAAATGTACTAAGCCTTCTCCCACTATAAGTAGGGTCGGCTACATGGATTCTTGCTCAAATCCATGTTGAAAGATTCGACTATTTTTTATGCTGGCCGTCGACTACCTAATGCAACCACTGCAACAGCGGGATTTGAACCCTGGTCTTTTGTGTGGTAGACACACTGTACTACCACTAGACCATTAAGTGGGTTTCTTTTTTATAGTATTTTATAATTATTATGGGGTGGGCACCTAGGCGTGATTCCCTCCTTTTTTGGTCTAAAAAAAGTCTTGATGACTTGTAAAATGCGGCCTCACTCCGTGTGAAGTGTTCGACTCATGTAGTTGGATATTCGGTACTCTCAAATCTAGATGTTTGGTCGCTAGGCTACCGTAACCGTAACTAGGGAAAGCTTGCACTTTGCTCGATGTTAGGTATGTGGCTTGTCTTGATCCTGACTTCTGTGCTTAATAGAGATGTCCAAATGCTTAACCTTTGTGCTCTGATCTGAGTCCCCTCGTCACTTCTCACATGTGGCTTGTCTCTCTCTAATCTCTATATAGGTACTTTAATGTAACTAGCTCTAATTAAAATAAGATGTAAAGAATGCCTTCCTCTATAATGATGTTTAGGAGGAAGTCTACGTGGTATATACACTATGTTTTTAGCATCAATGAGAGTGTGAGAAGTTGTGCCAACGATAGAAGGTGATATACCGATAAGCGAAGTCCAAGCGATTGGTTTCGAAATTGTATCTGAACTCATTGACAGTCATGTCCTTAGTTGGCCCTTTCTATTTCTTATGAGGAGACACAATTTAAGAAGGAACCTTTTCTCCTAACAAGGAGGACACACGATTGACAGGCTAGTAGGCAGTGAGGACACCTTCTTCTCAGAAAGAGTGGGGAGCATGACTATGTATAGGAAGAGTCCTATTAACATCTAGAAGACGATGGCGTTTGCGTTCTACAATACAGTTTTGCTAAGAAGCATAGGCACACAAGATCTGATGTAGGATGTCGAGGGTTTCGTGGAACTAGAAAGTTGAATGGTACAAAACTCCAAGGCATTGTTAGAGCAAAAACATACTTAACAATAGCAGAAAAAAGTTTTTTATTTCAATAATGAAATTTTGTATAATAGAACCGGCCCAAACTTGTTTTTCAATAGAAAAAACCCGAGAAAGTCTAGAAACATCATCAACTGCAATGAGATAGAACCTGTCCCTCTTGTGATTAAGAATACGATTGGGACCCCAAATATCAAAATGCAACAACTCAAATAAATAATTACTGCCACGACTCTGACAGAGAGGAAAATATGTACAATGATGTGTCCCAAGCTAGCAAGCCTCGCAGTGAATAGTGCATTGAGAAGGAAACTACAGTAGGACCCTACATAGATTCTTTAGAGGAAGATGACGGATCCGAGGTTCCATACGTAGGGAGAGATTGATGAAGTATGAGTAGAAGATCTGCCAACATAAGGGTACTAGACCAACCTCTAATGATCCCCTTGCTCACAGCCACATCTAATCACCCTTCTCGTGAGAATATCTTGAAACACAAGAGAGGATGGATTAAAAATTGAATGATAATTCATATTCTTGGTAAACTGACTGATAGATAATAAGTTCATTGAAGCATGTGCATGTATCATAATCTGTAGATGCATGAATGGTGTCAACTGAATCTCTCCCTGTCATATAATATATGGCAATATATTTACTAGGGTGAACTGACAATCTATTTACCAAGGTAAACTGAACTGGAAGATGCGAACTGTGCTCAATCGCCATTGAGATGGAGGGATGCTCCGGAGTCCATGATCTCCTTTGAAATGTTAGCCATGTGACAAGTGGTAAGTGCCAAGGTTGTAGAAATCGGTAGTCGGTACTCGGTCGGTGGGGTCATTGATTTAGGATTAATCGATACTCGAACGACTAATCGGGTTTAGTTGACCATTAGTCAGTTTTTAAATTGTTTAATTATTTTAAATATATAATATATTTTTTATACATATATTCTTATATATTTGCATAGATTTGTATGTTTTCTATACTTTCATAATGAAATAAATGAAGTAATAAACTTCAAATATAACATTAAGCATATTAGAATAAGTTTGCTTTTAGAAAAGAAAAAAATTAAAAAAAAAATTAAAATCTCTATGTAAAAGTCGGTCGATTAGTCGCCCTGATTAGTTAGGTTGATCAACTAATGGTCGAGTAGGCATAGTCGAGTAGGCTACCCCCCGACGCGATTAGTCGGCTGACTTTTACAACAATTGTAAGTGCATAAGACGCAAGGCCCTAAATGTCGGTTTCGGTCACCATTTCGATGACTGACCGAAACGGAATTTCGGTCGAATTCGACTGAAATTTTGGATATTTCGATCAATTTTTGTACTAGGGCCCCCATATTTCGGTCATTTCGGCCATTTCGATCGAATTTCGATTTCGACTGGATATCGATATTCGACAGAAATTCGAATGTATTTCGTTGAAATTTAAGGCCATGATAAGACGTACTTATTGTACTGGCAGAGGATGAAAAGTTAGATGGTGGTAGAGGAGCACTAGTAGAACTGATGGAGGGATCCACAAGTTCCATTCGATAGGAGAAAAGATCGCCATACTTCTGAGCAACATAACTAGATACGGCCTCAAAATACTCAACAATACGAGTAGACGCTGGGCGACCATGCTTCTAACAACATGTATCCTCTGAGTGCCCGGTACGATTGAAGTATGTGCACTGTTGACCAGTGGGTCCATTGCCTCTGCCACTGACACAATTTCCTATGAAATGTGATGAAGCTCTTGTACCGCGAGATGCGACCATCGACGAGGAGGTCTGATAAGTAGATGCAAGAGGCGCCATGATCCTGCTCAGTCGGTTGCATGCCTCCTCCATGGAAGGAATAGAGGAGCTTGCGAGAACTGGCAACATGTGGCGTTATATTATGGATCAAGTGTCGTAACAAACACATTCACCATTGTGACATTCCGGTACGACATCTGTTGCTCGATGGTCGCATTCAGAGGTATGAAGCTATAGAGTTTCTTGAACATGCTCTTGAGCCAAGAATAGAAAGTATGGAGCGGAAGACCATCCTTCTTTGCTGTGAAGATTTCGTACTAAAGAATCTACATCTCATTTCTCGCCTGAGAGTATCTGGCGGCGAGAATGTCATAAATTGCCTTGGCCATGGGCTGATGTAGAATTGCGTTGGCTATCTCTGTGCTAAGTGTACTAGAAAGCCAAACACACACCCAAGCATTGTCTTGCTTTCACGAAGTATTTACCCCATTCTTATTAACCGACTCAGGCTGTGTCAAGATGTATTATTTGTTACTTTTCATGATACTCATGAATTGCATAGCCCACAATTCATAGTTGGTCCCATCCCTCTGGATGATGGGTATGTGACCTTTAAAAGCCCTAGAGCTGGATACATTGACCTTGTTCTCTTATGAACAACAAAACATGGGAGGGACACGATTGGGTATGTAGAGCGATCCAATTTTGTATGCACAATCATATGCAGGGAACAAGTTGTGTGTGCATACTCAGGTCCATCAACTTCGGAGGTGCTGCACATTGCATTGACTTGATCTTGAAGGCTTTGGGAAGAGAAAACTTGTGGCATGGGTGGTGTATTAAGCACAAATGATCACCACATTTACTTACAACCATTCGAAATTATTGGCTTTCATGAGAAGCATATCTAATGAAGAACTTATTCGGCCTGGGATCACAAAATTTGCAACCAATTTTATAGTGTTGCAAAGCTTGAAACAAGAAACCTATTTGAAAATCATGTGCTGTCAAGGGGAATGGTTTGAGATACTCGAGGCTCGAACGGAAGGAGGGAGGAAAGTGGAATCCTTGATCCATGATCTCTACTTCTAGGATGAGGTAACAGTGGTCATGAAAATCATGGAACCAGTTGTGTCTACATTGAGGATCATGGACGATGATAAGAGACCGATCATGTAAGTGATATTTGAGGCAATGCTCTGTATGAGGGAGACTGTGAAAAAATGTCCGCCGAGGATTCAAGCCTGGATATAGATCATTGATGAAGAATGGTCCAAAATGCTTCAATCCTCTTCACAAGGCTGGTATATAGTTCTGTTATTTATTTTTTGATACTAAACTAGAGGATGTGTATATAATAATATATTCCCATTGGATTCTAAAAATGTGGTTGTCTAGCTTATTATTTGAATTAAATGTACTAATACAAGTACGGTCTTGGTACTAATGCATACCTTATAGTTGCCCTTCCAATAGTAGTGGGCGAGGCAGTACTCTTCCTAGTAAGTATCTAAGATTTCATAAATATAGTACTCCTGCCTCAAGTTGTAGTAGTAACTAGTAAGATTGCTATTTATTTACTTGATTATTCTCTTTTTATTTTTCTACAGCTGTATGTATATGTTAGAAGTTCTTAGCATGTGGAAAGTAACAATAAAAATATTGTCCCAAATTGCATCTGTTGGGGATGGGAGAGTAACTGGAGTATGTTCAACTTCATTCATTCCAAAGAAGGAACATATTGGGAAAAGAGGAGCTCCACGATCTTGTCTACGTGTATTATAATTTCAGGTTGAAGATGAAGCATACGAGAGTGGGGTGTGACAAAGTAACCTACACAAACCCCATCGACCTTGCATATATTTACAAAATGCATGATGACGACGTGGAGGAAGACGTCCTTTAGAAGTGGATAGATTCCAATGGTGTGCCGGTATTCGATGATGCGAGAGGAAGGCCAAATTAAAACATAAGTCAACAAACGGGTGCATGTGTTGAAAAGTACATGGTAAGATATGGTCGGATGATGAACCCTCTTGGAGGGTTCGAACTTGAGATTGTTATAGATGACTTGCTTTCCACATGTTACAGAGAAAATTCAGTCAAAATTAAAATCGGAGGATGACGTGGAGGTGATGATGCGGTTGGTGGTGGTGGTGATGGTCATGGGGATCAATAGGGGGTGTGGACCGCATGATAAGAGATTCAAGGAAGGCCTACATACATGCCTTGAATTTATGGAGCAACGAAGGAATACATACATACATTTTGTCCCAAGCTCGGTTCAAAACTTGCATAGCATATGGATTAGGAGGGATACTAGTACGGTTATGGTAGCCATAGCTACATAGAGGATTCAATATATTTTGTGGGTTCAGTGAGCATGAATGTGGACAACTCATATCGTGGTGGTGTAGCAACATCAAGCCCTCTAGGCGGATATGGATCACATGATGATAGATGATTGGACATGTGCTCTGAACACTTTCGTGCTTCTGCTCCTCCTCAGGCACCGACTCCACCATCTTATGGTTATGGGTATGGCTATATGTAGAGATATATGTTATTCTCTTTTGTACTTTTTCGTATTTTCTTTTTCCCGTTGGACTCCTTATGTATTTTACCCATAGGCTACTCTCCTATATAAGAGAGCCTAGGGCGTATGGAATAAACAACTCTCTTATTTTTCCCAACATAGTATTAGAGCGATGGTCCTAGACCGGAGTTCTCGAACCAAACCCTAACCCTAGCCCCTCGACCTCCAAGCCCTCCGCGTCGTCGCCTCGGACTCCGTGCCCTGCCATCTCGGAATCCAGGCGCCGCCGCCTCGGATCCTGTGCACCGCCTCTCCCACAGCCTTGTGCATCACGCCTTCACGCAATATACACCATGATGACAACTGTACCTCGAGTAGTCTTCTTGATGAACAGTGAGTGCTCTGCATTGGATCTCTAGAATCCATGTTCTTCAATCAGATGGGAAAGCTTCTGAAACCATGCCCTTGGGCTCTGTTTAAGGCCATATATTGCCTTATGAAGTCTGCACACCATATGATTCTCCCCCTCAGCAGCAAACCCCGGAGGCTGCTGCATGTAGACTTCCTCCTGCAGATCTACAAGAATGCATTTTTAACATCTAACTAGAACAAGGGCCAATCACGTACCATAGCTACAGACAGAAGAATAAGAAGAGTAGAGTGACGGGCGACTGGAGAGAAGGTATCCATATAGTCCACTCCATAAGTCTGAGTGAAACCTCGTGCCACTAGCCTTGCCTTGTACCGATCAAGGCTACCATCTGCATGATACTTGACAGTGAATACCCATTTGCAGCTAACAACAGATGCTCCTGAAGGAGCGGGAACCAAGCTCCATGTGCCTCGCGACTGTAGGGCAGCCATCTCCTCCTCCATTGCAGTGCGCCGGCAATCAGATTTCAATGCATCCTGATAGGTCTTTGGGATCTCCACTGAAGATAAAGCCACTGCAAATATTTGAAAGTCCCCTGTGAGGCGATGAAAGGAGACCTGTGAGGCAAGAGGATACGAAGCGCAGCTGCGTTTCTGCTTCCTCATCGCAATAGGAACATCCAGATCATCAACCACTGAACTCGCCGGAGCAGATTCGTCCTGCAATGATGCACCCTGCATAGGCACACTATTCGACCCATCATTAGTAGTAACATCTGAACATACCTGGGGCGTGCTGGATGATTGGCGTGTAGCATAACCAGGACCAGATCGACGGGTATAAAATTTTGGTAGTGGCGAGACAAGTGGTTTTGGTGGAGGTGGTGGTGGTGGAGGAGCTGACACACGGTTAGGAAATGGATTGGACAATGGAGGACTCACCGGAGGAGGAGGAGGAGGGACATAGACTTCATCAGTAGATGTGTTAGAGACCAATCTGTCACCTGCAAGTGAAAAATACATAACAGACTCGAAGAAAGTGACATCAGTACTGACAAAGTATTTCCTGTTAACCGGATCATAGCAACGATATCCCTTCTGCGTCCGAGAATAGCCCACGAAGACACATTTGACAGCTCTAGGTAAGAGCTTGTCAAGATCTGGGGATAACTGATGAACAAATGCAACAACTCCAAAAACACGAGGGGTGAGTGAGAATAATTCCTTACCTGGAACAACAACAGAACGAGGAATTTTCTCACCAAGTACCGTGGACGGCATACGATTTACCAAGTAGCAAGCTGTAAGAACGGCATCTCCCCAAAAAGAAATAGGAGCACAACTCTGGATAAGTAGAGTTCGAGTAATGTCAAGAAGGTGACCATGTTTTCTCTCGGCAACTCCATTCTGTTGGGATGTGTAGGCACATGTAGTTTGGTGTATAATGCCTTTTGACAAAAAATATTATGAGAGAGACCGAGTACAAAATTCCAACGCGTTATCAGTATGAACATATTTGACACTGGATAAAAAGACTTTGTTCACTTCATTGATAAGGTTTTTAATAACATCACCAGCTTCAGATTTATTCTTTAACAGGAAAACCCACGACAGACGAGAGAAATCATCAACCATGACAAGATAAAACATGTGCCCCTGGTGATCAGGGACACGATTAGGACCCCAAATATCAATATGGAGTAACTCAAAAGGGGAGCTACTACTCTGACTCTGACGACTTGGGAAGCTAGCTCTATGGTGCTTCCCTAACTGACAAGCTTCACACAGAAGGATGAACTTGGAGATATCTGAGGCAAAAGGAGACGCATCTTCTGTAGAGGGAGGTGACCAAAGCGTAGATGCCATGTATATGGAGAGACAGATCCAACAGCATGAGAAGAGACTCCAGCATATGAACTCCGGTTCAGACGATAAAGACCATCCTGCTCATAACCACAGCCAATCACCTTGCCTGTTAGAATGTCCTGAAATATAAGAGAAGATGGGTCAAATATAGCGCGACAATGCAAATCTTTTGTAATCTGGCTAATAGAGAGTAAATTCATCGAAAATTCAGGGGCATGTAGTACATTCTTGAGACGCATGGAAGAGGATAACAAAATCTCCCCCTGTCCAACAATGGGGGAATGAGTCCCATTGGCAATGATCACTGACCTCCCTGGAGGAATCTCTCTGTATGAGATAAGTCTGTCTCTGTCTCGACATAGATCGTGCGTGGCACCAGAGTCCATGATCCAATCGGATATGTCTGAAGTATAACATGTATTAAAGGCACATGCACTACCTGAGATACTAGCCGTGGCAGAAGTACTGGCAGAAGCAGACGCAGCTATATCCGAAGGGCCTCCAGAAGAATCTGTAAAAGCGGGAGGCATTATATCCCGTAACCGAGCGACGAGTTCCTCAAACCTCTGATTCGAAGTAGAAGATGATGGAGATGCAACATGTTCTGCCACCCGTACTGATGTTGGAAAGCCATGCTTCGAATAGCATGTATCCTCCGAGTGACCTGGCCGGTGACAAAAACTGCAAGGTGGACGGGACCGACCACCACGGCCTGAAGACGGGGCTGGAGGCGGGGAGCCCGAGAGGAAGGCGAGGCTGGAGGCGGGAGGAGTTCTGGCGCTGGAGGCAGGGAGCCCGAGAGGGTCCGGCGGCGGCGGTGGGAAGAGAGAGGGGGGCGGCGGGTGGGATGAGAGGAGCCAAGGGTTTAGGCTCTGATACCATGTTGGAAGAATAAGAGTTGTTGTTTTATTCCAGAGAACCCTATGGTCTCTTATATAGAGAAAACCCATGGGTAAATTACATAAGACGGAACATAGAAGAATAAAAAGTACAAACGGTACACAGACTACATAATTCTTTCGACAGGGATACTTTATCTCCCTTGGCACATCATTATATTCTTTGGATCCTCCTATCTATTGCTGTGGTACGAGACAGGTCGCTCTCCCAACTTGATGTCAAGAATGATTTCTTGTATGGAGACCAGCATAAGAAGGTCTATATGCACCAGCCACCTAGGTTTACTATTGAGGGAGAATACAAAAAGATATGCAGACTTCATATGGCTATTTATAGCCTTAAGCAGGCACAAGAAACCTTGACTCTATTCGGTATTCTGCTCTTCCAGATGATACCAACATCATGTCTTACTTCATCAGGCACCTCAATATTACCCTTCGCAAAAAAGCAATACACCTTTTCACCATGAACCGACCATCTCCCCCACACAAAATGATCACTACCATTTGACGAACCCTCTAGTTGAACTAATTCACATTGCAATCTCCAGAGTTCCCCAAGTCTTTGGTCTGATAACTCTCTCGTGAAAGAAGACGACCACAATCCCTTCTCCTACACCGGACGGACCGAAATCTCCAGGTTCCTTGCAAGGCAAAAGAGGCGAGGAAAACATTCTCCCAAAACGCCATTATCATCTAATCATCAAGCCAAAATCGAAACTTCTCACCATTTCCAAGGACTGGTCAGTTTGATAAATGGACAACTGAAGGGTGGCTTCTTCCAACCAAAGAGAGGCGTTCATCACAGATGCCCCCTGGCACCACTACTTTTTGTTCTTACGATGGATGTGCTTTCCATTATAAATGTGCAGGTGGTTCAAAGGGGCAGAACAACAGGCTTTACTGGAGGTGATATCTCCATCCCCCTTTTGCAATACGTTGATGATACAATGTTTTTCATCTAGGGGGAATACATGGAAGTCAAGGTTGTGAGTACCATGTTGGACGTCTTTGGGGAATTGTCTTGGTCGGTAGTGAATAGAGAGAAGTCAATTTTTGTGCCTTTTGGGCTCTCTAAGATGGAGACTGAGGAGTGTGTTGTGTTGAAATATTTGTTATCTTTCATATTGTTTATGTAATTTGTATTTCTTTGTCTTCTTTATGTAATTTGCCCAACAGGTTTCTCTCCTTTATAAGAGAACCCTAGGACCTCATCAATAAGTAATTCATTCATTCATCTCCACATAGTATTAGAGCGACAGTCATAAACCGAAGCCCTGACCTAATTCTCACTCCTACCGCTAACCCTAAGCCATCAAAAAGCCCTTGCGCCGACCCTAGCATCGCCAAGGGCCACCTACAGGCACCATTGAGGGCCCTAGCATCGTTGCGGGCCTTGTGGCTGGTTCAGCGTTGCTGAAGGTCACATGCGGGTGCCGTGTGCCGCCCTAGCGTGCCTTACGCTGCCGAGAGACACCTCCACCACTCCATGCGCCACCGTGGGTGCTCCAGTTCCGCCAAGAGGTGCTCTAGGGTCGTCATGGTCTGTTGTAGCATCACCTCTAGCATCGCCAGGCCTCCAAAGGCCTCCGTCTTGTTGTCGAGGGTCCCTCATATGCCTCAAGGCCTTCCTGTGCGCCAATCGAACCCTTGATTTGATATGAAAATGATCAGATTTGACTAGAAAACATGATTTCAGATCTATCAATCACGTTTTCCGGCCCTAGCACGCACCAAGGATTTACGAGGATGGTTGTATGAGTCTACGCGTACAACCAACCTCCATATGATTATGTAGACTCGCTCAGATCGGTCTACTTCCCAATCGAGTTCCATTTTCGGCCATTCTTTCATCATGTCAGAGAACAAGTGTGATATCTTGTCTTTGTCTGGTGCCTTCAAGGGCACGGCTCCCATCGTAAAAATGGATGGGACCAACTATGAGTTGTCGTCCATGCAGTTTCTTACCCTTATGCAGTGCAACAATAAGGAGCACATTCTGACGAATCTGGAGCCAACGGATAGACTGGGGACAATGCTTCGTGGAAGCAAGACAATGCGTATGTGTGTATTTTACTCTTCGGACCCTCGCCATGGAGATAGCCAATGATATAGTGAATCAGTCCACCGCCAAGGTGATGTGGGATATTTTGGCATCTATGTATGTCCAAGCGAAGAATGAGGCCAAGATTCTTCAGCTCCAGTTAGACATTTACAAGGCTCAGCAAAATGGTCGTCCAATGCACACGTTCTACTCCTCGCTACGTGGCATGTTCGAGAAGCTTCACAGCTTCATACCTATTACGACATCTACAGAGTAGCAAATGGCATACAGGAACTCCACGATGGTTGGAGTTTTCTTGGTTGTGCTCGACCAGAAGTATGATGCTACATGTGCTCAGCTCCTCACTGGGACGACCATACCCCCTATGGAGGAGGCCAACATCCGTCTCAGCAAGCTTATTATTCCTCCTACTGCCACCACACAACTCTCCTCAGCAATGGCTGCTTCTCATGGTAAAGGAGGGACTACCCAATTCATAGGGTGTAGTCCTTGTGACAGAGGTGGTGGATGCCAACATGGTCCTTGCACTTACTGTCGTCATCCAGGACACTCAGAGGACACATGCTATCAGAAGCATGGATGCCCCGCATCTCCTCGTGTGGTAGAGCAGATCGGGCCTTCAGATACTCCAGCTTCTCAGGCAGATCCATACCTAGATGGCATTGTCTCTCGAATACGAGAGATTATGACTCCAGTAGACGGCACCAGCACTACAGGATCCACAGATATTGCAGCTGCATCCAGAGCCTCTTCGAGCTCCTCGGATATCGTTTACACTTTTACAGGCAGTAGCGATGCAGATATGATGGAGTGGATCATGGACTCTGGCACATCCCACCATCTATGTGGAGACAGAGCCCAATTCAGGTCCTACAGGACTATACCTCTCGGTAGATGGGTCGTTATTGCAAATGGAGTCCACTTACCCATCACAGGACAGGGGAAGGTGCATCTGATGCCATCCATGGGGCTTGAGAATGTTTTATATGCCCCTAATTTCATATGAACTTACTTTCTGTTAATCAGATTACTAAGGATCTGCATTGTCGTGCCGTTTTTGACCCTTCGTATCTTGTGTTTCAAGATATACTCATAGGCAAGGTAATTGGATGTGGTCGTAAGTAGCGGGGGCTCTATAGACTGGTCTAACCCCCTCATGTTGGTGCCTCCATTATTCATATTGGACCATTCTCACCGTACCTATGACACCTTCGTTTTGGCCACCTTCCTTTGCAGATGTTGTGTCATGCCCTCCCACAGATCTCCATACGCTCTTCCATCCAGTGTGAGGCTTGCCAGCTTGAGAAGTACCACCTTTCCATCTTGTCAGAGTCGGAGCAGTTCTCAACTGTTTGAACTCCTTCATTTAGATATCTGGGGTCCGAGTCATGTCCTTGATCATCAGGGACACCTTTTTTATCTGGTCGTTGTAGATGATTTTTCTAGACTTTCTTGGGTTTTCCTTCTGAAGAATAAGTCGGAGGCTAGGTCTGTTATCAAGTCTTTCATTAATGAGATAAAGAATATTTTTTCTGCCAATGTTAAATATATGTGTCCGGATAATGCCTTAGAGTTTTGCACCATACAGCTAAGTTTCTCAGATCTCTTGGCATTGTTCACCAGACCTCATGGGCTTATACATCTCAGTAGAACGGTATTGTCGAGCGCAAACACCGTCACTTACTCGATGTGACCAGAACCCTGTTGATTCATAGTCCTACTACTCATGCTTATCGGGGTATGCGGTTCTCATTGCATGATACTTAGTGAACCGCATGTCGTCCTCTGTACTGGGAGAGAAGATCCCTTTCTTGATTGCATTTCCCGAGAAGGATTTGTTCTCTCTTACACCTTGTGTGTTTGGATCTGTTGCCTTTGTTCATGATTTCTCGCCAGGTCGTGACAAGCTCTCCCCCAAAGCTGTCAAATGTCTTTTTGTAGGCTACTCTCGTACCCAAATGGGGTATCGTTGCTTTGATCTGCTTCGGCTCAAATACTTTGTCGGTGTTGATGTTACTTTCTTTGAGTCTGTCATGTATTTCTCTCCTACAGGTGACGGACTATCCCCATCAGACTCTTACGAGGAAATCAACATGCCTCCACCTCCTACAGTCATACCACCACATACACCTACTCCTGCTCTACCACCTCACACTCCACCACCACCACCATCTCCACCATAGTCTCCTATACCTACTCCTGCTCCTCTACATGTTCATGTGGCAGCCCCTGGACCCCCACCAACCTTGACTCTGTTTTTGCCACATGTGTTTACACACAGGTCTCACTCTGTTCCCCCTGCTCACAGGCCTTCCTTATCATCCAGCACATCTCAGGTAAATAATGAACACATTGTTTCTATGGATGTCCCTACTGAGTTGTTTGTGCAGCAGGATTCCCTACAGGATGAGCAGCTACCCTCTCGAGAGGGAAACCTAAAGGTTCAGGGCATGACAGATGATCTGAATGTGTTGATTGCTCTACGAAAGCAGAGATGTACATGTGCCACTGTGGTAACGAGAAAATCTAGGTTTTACATATTAAAAATAAATGTGATGTCGTTGCAACCTAAATAATCCCTCAAAAAAAAATCTATTTACTTCTCGAGCCAAATAAATAATTACAAAAATGTGGCAAGAGAGAATTGATATTTAATTTACCAGTATAGCAACAGGATCGAACTCAGGGAAGCTACAAAATCCCGAAGGTTATTCTATGCAAAAAAACAATCAATGAAAGAATGAAGGAGTTTCTTATTCACACTATGCTTGGTTTGTGTATATATATTTTATTTTATTATTTTTTTTATGAATTTCTAGTTTATTTTTTATTTGTCTTTCTGATATTATATTTTTTATTTTTTATATAGCAAGAGATATATATTTAAAACTAAGGAATATGAAATAGAGAAAATAAATCAACAAGACAATGTGCTCTTTTTGGATTTTTCAAAGATATCAAATGCCTACAGAAAATTAAAAAAAATTCCGATTTTTTGATAATATTTTAATGTTTTTGTTATTTTTCTAGAAATTTTCTCAATTTTAAAAACCTTTAAATAAATCAAAAATAGGGAATGAAATAAATAGGGAACAATTTGGAAGTTTTTGGATTTTTCAAAATAACAAGTGATGTCAAAATTGGATGAAAATATACAGAGAGAGATATTTTTGTATTTTTTAGAGAGGGTTTTATTCTTTTTGAATTTTCTAGGAATTTTTATGAATTTTTAATATTTCTGGTTGTTTTGCAATTTTTATGGTTTTTATAGATGATAAAAATATGAAAATTAGATAGAAATAAAATCTACATAAAACATGCAAACATGAATTTTTTAGAACTTTTGAAAATTTTATAAATTTGTTTATGAATTTTGAATGCAAACAGGATGTTTTTTTGCTATTTTTGAATTTTAATAAATAATAGAAATAAATAAAATATGAAATAAAAATTATGTATGCAAGGATGAGATAATAGGAACCTATCAAAATTTTCATGGAATTTTCTAAGGTCTTTTGATAATTTTTATTTGATTTTTCCTATGCAAAGGAAATAAGCATGTTCAGAGAGGCTAATACGTAATCGTGGGGTGAAATATGCAAAAGTTCCAGAATCTCACGTGCTAATGCAGGTGTGCCCCGCTGGATTGGACTAAAATGTATATAAAGTAAATCTGAGGTCCAAATATTAACACGGAACTTCAATATTTTTATTGCAAATTTCCAACATTCATGTGAAAAGCATGTGCATAGTTCAAAATGGATTTAATTGCGAATAAAATAAATGTGAGGAATGATAATGCAATTGTTCAGTTAATTCAAAAGCTGACATGTGTCTACGTAGGGACTTTATTGCAAATAAAATAAAGACTGAGGGCAAAGGTGCAAAAGTACCCTTTATTGACGTGGCACGAATGACGGTCCTGATGCATGCAGGCTTTGATCTAACGGCTGCGATTGAATCTTGCTTGAAAGGCGTGGATCAGATATGGATCTTCAATCAGCGGCGGGCATTTGGGGCAAAATAAATGGCCAGGATCCAAATTGGGCAACCATTCTTCATCGTGCGGTCCTATGGTGCCTTGGATGAACTGGAAGAAGGTGGCGTCTGGCAAACTTTGATTGAGTGGATCACCTTCGATTCAGTTCTGTTCTTCCTCTAATCGGTCTACGATCGAAGCTTAGTGGATTTCGCGTCTGATGTGCTCCTTAGATCATCAATCTGGAAGGTGATGAACAATGAATGCTCTAGGAACCTCAAAACTTCTATTCATTGTTCCTTCTGCGCTCTCTGTAGCTCCTTCGACCTGCAATTGAGATCCTATGTTCGGAGGATTCCTCCGTCCAACAAATTAGGTCTAGAAATCGGTAATGGTTGTGAGCGAGGACTTCCAACGGAGATGGTCGGAGAGGAAGTCTATCTTCATATCCAGGAGGAACTGAAGGTGGTCAGAAGATGGTAGGGACGAAGAAACTTCGTACGGAGGTGTAGGCGTAGTCGGAAGAGTTCATCAGTGATCGAAGCTCCTCTGATCGTGCAGATCAGAGGTTGAAGATGAAGATTGGCTTTAAGCTAAAATGGAGATTAAAAGAGAGAATTAAAAGTGCAAAATTAAAGACAAACTATCTACGATTGCCTATTGATTGGAAGGAAGGGAGATAACGCCTCGATCTGCATTGAAGGCGGAGAAGCAGAACTCGTAGCGGAGAACTCCGACGAGTGGTCGAATCACAACCGTTGATGCCCTTATCACGCTCCTGATTGGAAGAATTCTTCTTTGTCACCGAAGAGACTCTCCTACCACACAATCTCGGGTGAAGAAGGTGCCAGAGGCGGATTGATTCATTACCAGAGGTGGAGGTCCTTTAGTTATAGGATGGCTCGGGCGAGGTTTTAAATTCGAACGTGGGAGCCATCCGCGGACCGTTGGTTGAATTGGGTGTGCTGAAGAAGCGAAGGATTCGGAGAAGAAATCAGGGC
This sequence comes from Ottelia alismoides, assembly GCA_037367405.1. Classification (NCBI taxonomy): domain Eukaryota; kingdom Viridiplantae; phylum Streptophyta; class Magnoliopsida; order Alismatales; family Hydrocharitaceae; genus Ottelia; species Ottelia alismoides. The sequence continues at coordinate 627,648 of JAZKJV010004903.1, read as the reverse complement.
GAGTTAGTGATCGAGGTGCGTGGGAAATTAGTTGAATAAACGACAGAGGCGAGATGAGCGAGGAGAGGACGCAGGCTGAAGAGTTGACTCGGGTCAACAGACCCGTGATGGACTAATCAGAAGGCGCCTAGAATAAGTCCAAATTAGGGGAAACGACAAAACAGTAATTAAAAGTTAAATAATTCAATAAAAATCGAAAATGAATCAATTAAATTAAATAATGTAAATAGAATATGTTAGGAATAATTTAAAGTAATTTTTGGTGATTTTTAATTAATTAAATAATATAATTACAAGGATTAAAAAAATTACATGGTATTATTTACATGCATGTATACCTATATACAGAGTATTTTGATTTGTAATTAATGATTTTTATACACATATACATAATTTAGTATTTTTTGTGTTTAAAATAATTTACAATGATGTAAATGATATTTTATTCAATTTTTATGAGTTAATTTATTAGGTTAATTAAATATGTATAGGTACAATATATAAATACATGGTTATATATATAGGGAAAAAGGACCCTACACCGGCGGGTGCAGGAAATTCCCTACACCCGGCCTAATTTTTCATTGTTTTTTGATTTTTTTTAAATGAAACCTTAGGGAATTTAGATCACCATGTATCACCATATTGTCATTCCAAATTCAACTTAATTCGACACTTCTATCATCTCCATCAAGACTACCAAAATTTAACAGTCTCAGAATTGCTGAAATCGGTCCCTTTTAGATGAACATGTTAGGAATGTTTATTTTATATGAAATTTGAAACACTTATTCCCCTCAACATATTAAGTAAATCCCCTCGCCTTTTAATTCAAAAAAAGTAAAAAAATAATGCGAAAATGGGGTGGGTGCAGGGAGTTTCCTACACCACTGGGTGCAGGCTCCCTGCCCTCATATATATACATGATTTTATTTTATTGATTTTTGATTTTGTAATTTTTATTTGTATTTTATATGGGTAAAAATAATATTTACAACTAAAAAATTATAATATTCACAATTATGCACAAGAAAACATTATATAAATATAGTGTATCTATATATAGGTATCACATACAGTAATACCCCTAATTGGCCACATTTCACATCTTGACTTAGAATTTTATGAAATCACCTCCATTTTTAAGATAATTTAATTTGGAGTATAATGGAAGTGAGTTTGATGAAATTGGAGTCAGGTGGAGAAGATATCGGTCTGGAAAGTTTGTACTTTTGTGGCTTATGGAGAGTGTGATTATTTACACTATATACACAGATTTATTTTGTAATTATTTTTGTTATTTACAAGAGGTTTTTATCATGATTATTTACAAAGGGTTATGTGATAAAATAATTAAAGAATTTTGTATTATAGACAATACTATACAAGTGAAGAACATATCAAGTATATTTTTGGTGTTTTGGCCTTATCTCCCTTGCTTAATTCCTTGTCGATCAGGTCAAGTCTTGATCTTCTCTCGGGATTTGATTCAGCATGTATCCATTACATATATACAGTCTTTTATTTTCTTTATTTTTCTTTTATTTCTTTATTTATTTATTTTAGGTTAAAATGTGATAAATATACAATATTTACACCAAGATGCAGGTTAGTAAGAATATAGATTTATTAATACATACAGGTGTTTTATAAGAGATTTTAAGCTAAAATAAATGATAAAGATGATAAAATGAATATTCATCATCCCCCTATGCTTTACCTTTGCTAGTCCATTAGCAAACACTTATTTTAAAGAATAAGTGAATAAAAGAAAAAGAAAGAAAAATAAAGAAATTAGGACAATATTAAGTATTAAACTTATCTTCATAAAGTTATAGTATGGAGCTCTATCAGATCTTTAAATTATTAGTGTGGTGGAACCTTAATGGGAAATGGATTTAAAACCTAAATGCCCTCAAGTTCGACAAGACTCCTATTCAGGTCGGCCTCAACAGTCAGGTCAGAACAAGTCTACATACACAAATTCTTATGACTATGAATCTTTACTTGTACGGTGTAAGTGAAATATAGCTCCCCATCTCAAAAGTAGCAAAGAAACGGCCTCTCTCGACAAGGTAACTCTATTCCCCCAGTCTAACAACTCTTTCCTCGAGGAGCGGGGATATTCCCTTCTAAGTTCAAGTACAACCAGCTCAAGAAGAGGAGATGAAGAAAAGAATGGACGGTAACTAGTGTAGCTACCTATCATTGGATGCATGACCAGTGTAGTCAAGTCATCCAGCTGCAAGCTTACAAAATTTGACTTTGAAGCTCATCTAATTTAACTATACTTATATATACAATCCGGCAGGCATTTTACATTTCAATCAGTCATGTTCACTTTTGGAGATTTTGCATTTTTGTAATATATATAAGGAGCAGCATGTATATAAAAGTTTTTCCTCTTGAGCTAGTAGATTGTCCCACTTTTGAAGCATTATTGTAACCCCACAGCATCCTGTCTTTAGACCTCAATGCTACTAGGCTAGGTTGAGATGCACTACCCTCCCTAGAGGAAGACGGATATTCCCACTAGTTGTTACATACCCATATGCTACCCCAAGCCAAAAGATTCTGCCTCCTCACCACCTCCTTAATGAAGAGCTACATGTAGAATGCCTGTCCAAGATAATCCAAGATCTAGAAGAATCATGCATGTGTTGTTAAATATTCTACTTAGACTACTCAAGATGACATGTGAACATATTCTTATGCAGTGTTCACGAAAGCGGTCTATGCGGCCGCATATGCGTATGCGGTGCCTTCAGCGCACCGCTTTCATGAAGCCATGCATTATGCGCCCTGTGCGCTTATGCGGGTTGTGCGGCCGCATACACTTTTTTCATTTTTTTTTAATTTTTGCCACATTTTATTGTGTTATTTGTGCCACATTTTTCCCTTGATTTTGCATGTATGCCAACCAAGCATCCATGACCATTTAAATCCATCGTCAAAGTAGTTGTACGACGAGATTGGAGTAAACACGTGAGGAAGAAAAAGAATAATGTACCAATAATTTAGCAAACTAATTTAGTCAACTAATAGTTATAATGAATGCAATATATTATATGTAAAGTTTGGTACTTTTGATGGAGGATCAGTTATAAATATAACGACAGAGATAAATGACAATATATTCAACAATAGAGGCATTTTATATGCTAACTTTTCTATTTTGTTGATTGTTGTCAATTATTTGTGTGCTAACGTTCTATTGAAGTATTGATATTTGATTGATAGATATTGTTATGAACTCTATATGAAAGTTATTTTTCTTAGATCTTCTGTTGGACCACAATTATGCATAAATTTAGTTCTCATGTAGTCACTTTTATATATATTATTTATTTTTTAATAAAAAATTAGGAAACCGCGTAGAACCGCATATGCCCCCGCATACCGCTTAATCGCTATTCAGTGACCTGTCCGAACGCATACGCATACCGCTTTCCTGAACCTTGGTCTTATGGACTCGAAGAATTAAGTCGCTAGGACTCGAAAAGTCTTAACTCTGGTTATTATAAGGTTCCTCTGAAATTAAGTGGATTAAGGTCCAACTAAGCTTCATTCTTCAATTTTACTCCAGGCCCAGTTTAAATGTCAATAATATTATGAAAAATACACATGGAAATGCAAGAAATATATACATAGCAATTTTTTAAGAGAAAAAGGGTTATTAAAATATATACAAGTGTATACAAGGATTATACAAATTTTATACAATATTTTTACAAGAGGGTACAAATTTTAGAAATTTATTTACATGATGGAAGGTGACCAAAGTTTATATACACACATGGATTTTACGTATTTATATACATATCACAATAATATACAGAAAATAATCACATTTTTATAGTCATTAATAAAAGTACGAGTTATGGCTAATGTATATATACAATATATACGACCCCCCTATACTTAGCTCGAGCTATGTCCTCATAATGATTAAAGAGCTGCAAAGGAAGACATAACTCGTGCTAAGTATAGAAAAGTGAAAAGAACATTATACAACGACTCAAAGAATGAATAAAAGTCGTTGATCTCCTATATATTTAGGATCAATTAATCCTAAGTATAGAAGACTGTACAAAAGAGAAAAACTGAGGGAAATAATATACGGACTCAACGGCTCGACTTACCCCCCTATACTTAGGGTAAAATATCCCTAAGCATAAAATATCAATAGGTTGAAGGACAAGTGAGAGATCAGAAGAAGAAAACAAAAATACAAAAGAGATGATATGAACATCACTCCTATACTTAGGGTAGAGTATCCTAAGTGTAAGTAACAATAGGAGTGATGAAACAGGACGAATATGAACAACACAAATCATTCACCCCCTTATACTTAGGATAAAGTAAATCCTAAGTATAGCATATATACACACGGAAAGAGGTGAATGATAAAACGGGAGATGGAATAATGAAACGAAAGGATATACAAGAAATAGTCAGCTCATGTATCAGACGCAGAAGGTGGAATTGAAGGATCACCGTCTGATACCATAGATATAGAATCACCTACGGATAGGATTGTATCATGATCTAGATATGCCTTCAGCAATTGTCCATTCACAACAAATGGTTGTGCGCCAAATGACAACCCAGATATAACAATACTACAATTGCCATACATAGCTCTTACAATGAATGGTCCTTCGAATGTGTTTATCATGCCAACGCTTGACTTTCTCCTTATACATGAGTGAGTTATCATATACAAAGTTGAGGAATCCCAGTAATATATTCAAATCCAACTTCTTGTTCTTTCCTGTCTTCTCATAATCAAGATTGCATACACGGAATGCCCATAAAGATTTGTGAATTAATTCCACTAGCAGATGGCAAGGCTTTCCACACCAATCTGTATGGAGACATACCCAAAGGAGACTTGTACGCCGTCCGATAAGCCCATAGAACTGAGTCAAGCATCTGGGACCAGTTCTTCCTATCTGGACATACAAATTTTTGCAATATGTGTTGATCTCCCTATTTGAAATTTCTGCCAAGCCATTAGTCTGTGGGTAGTAAGGAGATGCAACTCTAGACTCAATGACGTACTCTTTTACAAGCTTCTTTGCTTATCTATTAATAAAATGGCTTCCCCCATCTGAAATCAGTATTTTGAGGATCCCGAACTACACAATAATGTGGTCCTTGAGAACGGAACATACTGTACGATTATCAACGGTTCGGGTAGGGATAGCCTCCAACAATCGACTAACATAATCCACGGCGAGCAGGAGGTACTGAAATCCCTAACTAACAGGAAATGGGCCCATGAAGTCTATTCCCCAGGCATCAGAAACATCAGAAATCTGTATGTAGCTTAGGGGCATGGTATCTTTGGAACCAACGGTTCCTCCCATCTTCTGACAGTCAGTACAACATCAAACATACTCTGTAACATCCTTAAACAATGTTGGCCACCATGGGACACTCTTTAAAACCTTTGTTGTTGTGTGCTTCCTCGAATGATGCGCACCAGATTCTAGTTTGTGACAATTCTCAAGTACACTGGTGTATTCCTCCTGAGGAATGCACCTTCTTCAGATACAATCCGTACCCTCACGAAATAGGTACGGATCCTCCCATTGGTACTAGCGTATCTCAGACAGAAATCTATCTACTTTTTGTTTTGGTCAATCTTGTGGAACTTTCTTGGAGATAAGATAGTTCACAATATCTACATACCATGGGAGTGAGTCCACAGACAAAATGACATCATCTGGAAAGGCTTCAGAAATAGGGATCATGTTCTGCTCAGAGGTCTCTACATTCGTGATACGGAAAAGGTGATCTGCCACAACATTTGTTACTCCAGGTTTATATCGAATCTCTAAATCAAACTCCTGGAGAAGAACTGATAAGGCGTGGTTTGACATCCTTCTTTGCTTGTAAGTATCGTATGACAGTGTGATCCGTGTACACAATAACGTGGGAACCGAGGAGGTAAGATCTAAACATTTCTAGCCCAAACACAACTGCTAACATCTCCTTATCTGTAACTGTGTAATTTCGTTGTGTTTAATCCAAAGTCTTGCTAGCATAGTGTTTAGCAAATGGTATCACATCCCTTCTCTATCCTAAAACAGTTCCAGCTGCGAAATCTGAGGCGTCTATCATGATCTCAAAAGGAAGAGACCGATCAGGTGGTTGTAGGACAGGAGCACTAGTAACCATATCTTTCATCTGATTGAATGCAATGAGGACTTTCTCATCAACCACAAACTCACACTTTTTGTATAGAAGCTAAGTTAAAGGTCTGGCGATCTTGCTGAAATCCTTTATGAATCGCCTACATAATCCTACGTGTCCCAGAAATGACCTCAACTGCTTCAAGTTTCGTGGCGGCTCAAGCTTGGATATCACATCTATCTTAGCCGGGTCGACCTCCATACCATGTTTGAAGATGACATGGCTCAATACAATCCTATTAATCACCATAAAGTGACTCTTCTCCCACGAGAGAACTAGGTTTACCGTACAGCGACGTTGAAGAGCTCCGTCTAAATGAGCAAGATATGTGTCAAAACTATCCCCGTAGACCGAGAAATCGTCAATGAATACCTCAAGGAAGCTACCAACCATGTCTGCAAAAACAACCAACATACACCTTTGGAATGTAGCGGGGGCGTTACACAATCCAAAGGGCATCCGTCTAAAGGCGTAGTTGTCAAACAGACAAGTGAAAGTAGTCCTCTTGATCCGCAGGAGCAATAGCAACTCATTTATAAATCGCCTTGAGGAGTCTGCACACCTTCTGAGACTCCCCATCAGCAGCAAAACTTGGTGGTTGCTGCATGTATACCTCCTCATATAGATCTCTATATAAAAACACATTCTTCACATCAAGTTGATAAAAGAGGCCAGTCCCGAGTCACAGCAATCGATACAAGAATGCACAATGTTGAATGTCTAGCTACGGGTGAGAAGGTATCCTCGTAGTCCACCCCATATGTCCGGGTGAACCTCGTGCTACTTGTCGTGTGTTGTAGCGATCCACACCAGTGTTGCAATAGTCGGCCGACTATCCCGAATAGTCGGTCCGACTATGAGGTGTGGGGGGTCCCCGACTGAACAGACCTCCAGTCGGTCAATAATCGGTCCGACCGAATAGTCGGCCTAATGAGCCGACTATTAGGCCGATTGGAGTTTGACTTTTATGTATAAAAATATAAGAATATATGTATTACAAATAATTTTTATATTAAAAAATACAAAACTGAATAATTCCGAATAGTCACCCGAATACCGATTATTCTCTATTCAGTGACCCTTCCGACTGAATACCGAATACCGTCTTCTACAACACTGATCCACACTACCATCTACCTAATGCTTCACCGTAAAGATCCATTTGCACCCCACAACAGAGCCACTTGGAGGAGCAGAAACAATGCTCCAGGTACCACGAGACTGCAAAGCTGCCATCTCCTCTTCTATTGCAAGATGCTAGCTACTGTCATGTACTGCCTTCCGATATGTTCGTGGGATAGTGACGGCAAAGAGTCCCACTACAAACCTCATGTACTCGTCAGTAAGATGATTTAAGGAAACATGAGGAGCAAAGGATAAGTGTCACAAGTACGATGTGGCTTCCTCAAGGCAATAAGCACATCAAGATCATCAGTCTCTCTGTACTCTAGTATCATCTCCTCGCGTACATTGCCATGTGGTACATGTACGTCACTAGTGCCATCAATGGAAACAATGTGTTCAGTACATACCTGAGGCATGTTGGATGATGGGGAACGTGCATGAGCAGAGGGACGAGTAGAGAGCTTGCGAATGTAAAATCATGGTAAAAACTGTGTCAAAGTATACGGTGGTGGAGGTGGTGGAGGAGGTAGTGGCAATGGAGGTGACTGTCACTCAACCTAAGGTTGTGGCGGTGGAGGTAACGGAGCTGATAGAACAAGAACATCTTCGTCAGAGTCAGAGTTAGATAACATGTCACATGTATGAGAGAAATACATTATAGACTCAAAAAATGTGACATCAGTACTCACATAATACTTTCTCCTTACAGGATCAAAACATTTATACCCTTTTTGGGTAAGAGAATAACCCACAAACACGCATTTGACAGCTCTTGGAGAAAGCTGGTCACGACTAGAAGTAAAATTGAGGACAAATGCCGCAGATACAAAGACCATGGGATTAAGGGAGATAAGATCTTTCTCGGGAAACACAATCGAGAAAGGAACCATTTTTCTCCAAGGACAGTAGAAGGTATGTGGTTCACTAAGTAACATGCAGTGAGGACCGCATCACCCCAGAACGAATGAGGAGCTCGACTCTGAATCAAAAGAGTCCTCATGACATCAAGAAGATGGTGGTGTTTGCGTTCATCAACAACATTCTGCTGCGATGCGTATGCACAAGAAGTCTGGTGAGCAATACCAAGAGATCTGAGGAATTCTGACAACTATAAAGTGGAGAATTTTAAGGCATTGTCATCGCAAATAAACTTCACATGGGAAGAAAAAATATTATTTATCTCAATCAGAAAAGATTTAATGATAGAACCAGCTTCAAATTTATTCTTTAACAAGAACACCCAAGAAATCCTGGAAAAATCATCCACATCGACAAGATAGAATCGATGCCCCTAATGATCGGGAACACGACTAGTATCCAAAATATTAAAATGGAATAACTCAAATGACTGACTACTATGACGACTCTGGCTATTTGGAAAAGAAGAACGATGATGCTTCCCAAACTGGCATGCCTCACAATCCAAGATAGTATGAGTAGAGATATGTGGAAGGAGATGACATAGCTTCTGCAGAGGAAGATGTCCAAATCGAAGGTGCTACATGAAAGAAGAGGTTGGTCCAGTAGGAATGGTAGCAGTACCAGCAAAAGGAGGCTAGACCAGTCTGTAAAGCCCTCTCTGCTCACGGCCACATCCAATCACCCTACCGTAAGTATGTCCTGAAACACAAGAGAAGATGATCAAATATGGCACGACGATGTAAATCTTTTGTAATCAGACTAATAGAAAAAGGATTCATCTGATATGATGGAGCATATAAGACATTTTGCAGGCGCATCGAGGGTGCTAGGACAATCTCCCCCTCACTACAATGGGTAAATGCCCCCCATTGGTAATCACCACTGATCTACCAGGGGGATAGATCTGTAAGAGCTAAACTATGCTCGTTCTTCGCACATATGAGACGTGTCGGAGTCCATGATCTAATCAATAATATATGAGCTGCTACAACTGGTAAATGCATAAGCTATACCTGACGAACTTGTTGACGCTCTAGCAGCAGCTGCAACATCTGAAGGTCCTCCAGCTGGTGTGGTGGATGTGGTCATCATTTCTTTCAACCGAGAGATAATATCATCAAGCCTCGCATCATGTGAACGAGCCGGAAACTCTCTGTCTGCTCGGCTACACGGACAGTCACAGGATACCCATGTTTCAGATAGCATGTCTCCACAAAATGACTTGGATGGTGGCAGTATGTGCATGGGCCATGCCGACGTCCACCTCCTCGACCGCGAGATCCTCCCCCACGAAACTGTGAAGTACCCCCTCTACCGCGAGAAGCAGCCATCGCTGAGAGGATTTGGTCCATGGTAGTAGATGAACTCGTGATTCTGCTCAATCTCTTGTAGACCTCCTTCATTGATGGTATCATCCCTCCAGTAAGCAGATGAGTACGTGTTGCATCATACTCAGAGTTAAGAGATGACAGAAAGACTCCTATCATAATGGCATTTCGGTGCGTATGTTGTTGCTCTATGCTGGAAGGGATAGGCATAAAGCTATGGCATTGCTTAAACATGCCTCAAAGAAACGAGAAGTCGGCACGAAGAGGTCGACCATTCTGCTTGGTCGAAAAGATGTCATACTGAAGTTGGAGGATCTTGCTCTCATTCTTCACTTGCCCATATGTGGCGGCTAAGATGTCTCACACAACCTTGGTTGTGGGCTAACTGACTATGTCGTTGGCAATCTCTATGATGAGCGTCCCGGATAGCCAAATCCTTGCATAAGCATTATCTTGTTCCAAGATGCATTAGCCTCAGTCTTGTATGTCAGCTCTGGATCAGTCAGTATGTGCTCCTTATTATTGCATTGCATGAGGGTGCAAAACTGCATGGACCACAACGTGTAGTTGGTCTCATCCATCTTTACGATGGGATCCAGGCCCTTGAAAGCACCAGACGACGAAAATAAATCACCCTTGATTTCTGACATGATAAAATAGTAGCCGGGAATAAGAACTAGATTGGGGAGTAGACAAATCTGAGGAAGTCTACAAAATCATACAGAGGAGTAGTTGTATGTGTAGACTCATACAACCATCCTCCTCAAACTTTGTTGCGCGCTAGGGCCGGAAAGACGATTTATAGTTCTGAAATCGTGCTTTCCAGTTAAAAAACAATCGTGCAAGGTGCGGTCGGGGTGAGGGGGATTGGCAGCCGGAGAAGATGGTCGGTGGTAGTGGCTCGGCGGCCTGGACAAGTGGCAATGGCTGCCCGATCGACGAGCGGTTGTCAGGCAATGGCCTAGGCAGTAACCAAGGCAAAGGCATGACACCTCGTGCTGCGGATCCGAGCAGCCGAGGGGCGGCATGACAGCCTAGCAGCGGCCGGTAGCCTTAGACAGCGGCAGCCAAACCTAGATGGCGACGACCGGAGGGCCTAGGCGGCGGCAGCCTAGGGAGGCGAGCAACCCTAGGCTAGAGTTTCGTGAGAGGGGGGCAGCTAGCGGGTGGGGGAAAGGATTTAGGTCAGGGCTTCGGTCTAAGATCGTCGCTATGATACCATGTGGAAAGAGTGGAATTGCTTGCATTCATAGAGACCTTAGGGCTCTCTTATGTAGGACAAAAGCCTTGGGTAAATTACACAAGAGGATCAACTTAGAGGATCAAGTGAAATCCAAATATACTTGATACCATGTGGAAAGAGTGGAATCTGATCCATGTGCACTCCTAGCTTAGAGGATCAAGTGGAAGAGACTTTCATCGTAACACTTCCAAGAAAACCCTTTAATCATTATTAATCTAAGATAAACAAGATTGATATATATGCTCCAACTTAAAGGGGTTGTTGAAACTTTGTGGTTAGAAGTGGTAATATGGCATTACAAAGCTACACTTTAGCTTCTACTTTCGTTGTATTTCTCTCCCACAAGTAATAGGAGTATGCATTTAACTTGCCCCTAGCATCTTCCTATAAAAGGAGGCTTGGACTCATCAATGAAAGGAAGAAAAACTATTCAGTTGAACTTTACAGCTCTTTGTAATGGTAAGTGTTAAGATGGTAATAACAGATATGCACCTTAAATATATGGAAAACTCCACACAAAAAAACGAGCCTCATTAGCAATAAGAGCAATAATAAATTGAATGGGATAAATAGACAACAAAACGAGAGCAACTTGTTTAAGGTGGCATGGGCATGTGCAAAAATTGCTTTGGGCCCTCGCTTAAAGGTACAGGAAGCAAGAAGAAGAGCCTTCCATGTCTATGTTTAGAGGCAAGGAATCTGGATAGCTTACCCACCAAAATTTGGAAAAGGCACTATTTAAAGGGCCATGGTTATTATTTTTAACGTCCTCTCATTGGGAAGGTGTAAATTCTCATAACAATATAACATCGTGTACTTACCCAACTGAATTCGATGAGGAAGTGAATTCAACTTATCAATGATTGTACTGATGGATCCAAGATCAATCCCACAATCCAATCCAAGAACAGCAAATGCAGCTGCCGCTGCATTATAACAATTATGGGAACCCACTGACCTCAACGATCTCAAATTTAACTCACCAACTGATCCACAATAAGGATCTGTTACAAATGCAACCTTCTTCCCCATGTCAACCTTAATGTACAAAATGAAATCATAGAAAAAGTAAGAAGTTGTGTGTTATGAAACTGAATGGCAAATGGAGAGGGAGGAAGACTACCTTGATACCGGGAAAGTCCCCAATGTAATAGGCATTGCAACCTCTTGCACAAGAGCTAAAAGCATCCTTTAAATATGTGTTTCCTGAAGAGAATTCCTGTAGTCAACTGTTTATAATATACGATAGCTCAAAAAAATCACATGAAATATAAAAATGATATTATACCAAAATGAGCATTTAGGTTGATTCCTAGCCATGCTATTGTAACAAGGGATATTGACATAGCGATGCTAAAAATTGTCCATTCCACAAGTGAAAAATCCACATTAATCTTATCCAAGATAATTAAATCCAATTAAATTATCTTAGATTCCTCTCTGCACATACCCAAAAAAATGTGAATCTTATCCACATCATGCTTGGGTACTATGGATAAAACTATCCAAGATAATGATATCCATGATAATCAAATTCAATTTAATCATCCTAAATTTCTAAAAAATAATGTAAGTCATCCATATCATTCTTAGAGTATTGTGGATAACATTATCTAAAATAATATTATCCATGATAATTAAATCCAATTTAATTATCTTAAATACCTTCTTTTTTCTCAATACTGAGATATATCCCTTTAGGAGTGTTGGAGTATTTGTTTATATGCGTCACTTATTAGGGAGATGGGTAAATGGATCACTCCAGGATCCATTTACCCCATCCAGTTGTTTAGTCCCACATCTACCAACTTTGGGATGTGGAGACTCAATGGGGGCTATACATAGACCCCTGCAACCATTGTATTCAGATGAGAAAAGGCAATAGACTATCAGCCCTTTGAGGCGTTCTCCCGTGGTTTCATCATGCTCCTTAGGGAGTAGGGATCCATGTTAAAATTCCTTATTCTTCAATGTTTATTTTCTTTATTTCTCTGGTACACTTCCGCATTCCTATTTTCTAACATGGTATCAGAGCGGGTTTGATTCTAGGAGATTTGTTCATGAAGATTTATGTTTTATATTTTTTCGAGATTCGATTGCGATGAAGATTATTATATGTTTTGCAAAATTGGGTTCCCTGGAACCCTAAATCTCGTAGTCATCTTCCTCCAGCCGCATCCACGGGCAACGAGATGCCCTCGAAGTCTCTCCAGGCTGAGCATCGAGCCCAGGTGATGCCCTAGACCTAGCCGCCCATACCCAGAGTCCTCCAGGTGACGGAGCATCTCCCAGGAGATCTCCTCTCCAGCATGCGCAGGCATGCAAGACTCGTGCATGATCCCATCTCTCGTACTGATTCCGCTTCTGGCGATGGTCTCCACCTCGACAGCAGCAGCATCGCTCCTTCCTGGAAGGAACAGGTGGCGGAAATGAAAGTCCCACATCTTAGGGTTCTTCGAAGAATCTCGCGATGGGGGATCTAGCCATCTCCAGCCTCCTGACCGAGCCCAGGCGAGCTCCATGTGTGATCTTTCCAGTCGCCATCGCGCTAGCGGCAGAACTCCCTTGATATCACGCAGGTGGTGCGCGAGAGAAGCCCTCCCCTTCAGCGGTGCCGATCTCCTTACATGAGCGAAGCCTCACCTCCTCACATGCAGCAGCACCCCGTCGCCCTCTCTCCCTCGCCTCCTCATGTCATGGTCTCCCTGCTACCCTCCTGCAGACAACAGCGGTAGCAAGTATAGAAATCTCACGAGGAGGTGGCAGTCCTTCGTTCGAAAGAGGAGAACCCTAAGGGTTCGTTTGGTTGCACGGTTGGGCAGGGTTGGGTACTATTCACAGGGCTGGGTGAATAGTAAACTCTGAGGAGGGGGTACCCCTGTGAATAGTACCCAACCCAATCCAACCCTGCCCAACCCTGCAACCAAATGAACCCTAAATAGGGTTAGCCCCAAGGGTGGGGTGCTGGTTATTAAAAAAATTTCAAGTGCAGTTGTCGTGTATTTAAAAAGGGGGGGAAGGAGGCCAGAGAAGAAAAGTAAAGGGGATGTTTGAAAAAAAATATGTTTAGGTTCATATCCTTGGGCCTTTCGGGTCGTGACTTAAAAAATGGAGAGAAAAAAAAGGGAGAACGAGATATCGTAGAAAAAATCGTACGAAAAAAAATGATAAAAGCTGTAAAAAAATTAAGGGCTTAAAAAATGTTTAAAAATGATTTAAAGAAAAGTCATAAAAATTGAAACGGCTTCAAAAAATGTGTTTCAAAAAAATTTATTTGAAAAGCCGAAAAAAATTGAAGTCGGCTTATTTTTTGTTTCTCCCCGTTATCTTGTCTTTTCCCAACTTGGTCAATGTTTCTCATTCCGACCGGTATGGGAGAAAGGGGGAGTATTGTGTAGAGTCACAGATCTGTTCCGGATTCAGATTCCAGACCAATTGGATTGCTCAGACACTACAGCGATCAGATATTCAGACTCGACGTCAGATTGGTTCCGAGTCTTCAGTTTCAGCCACGCGCATGTATTCGATCTTCTTTACAGATGTGCACATGTTTGCCATCATTTGTGCGATCCCCAACTTTTGTGTGTCGGCCAGAGTTTCCATGTGGGCCATAGGGACTCCATAGTAGAGGACCATTCTCTATGCCATGTGAGCAAGGGTTTTTATGTGGCTTCATATGGACTCCAGAGTAGAGTACCATTCTCTGTACCAGATGGGAGAGACCCGGTTCTCTGACAAGGAGACTTTCAGACTCCATTCTCAAGCGATCGTGAACTCCAGTACGAGATCCTTTCAAGGTTCCTATGAGAGAGAACCCACTTCGAGGTCCCTATGAGAGAGACCCATCTTCAGAGATCTGTGTATGGATAATTAGCGATGCTCTTTGTTCGGCCCTTTTCAGAGATGGAGCAGTTATCTACATTATTGGGGCGGGCCAAAGTTCTTCGTGTAGAGACTCGTTTCAGTTCCAATAACTCTGACAGGCGCAGTATAATGCACATGCTCTCCGACAAGGAGATTCAGTTTGACTCACACTCCAGCTCGTTCGTCCTCCTCACCTGCACGGCATGAGAAGCAACGTCCTCGACAGCAGCCGATAGTTGTACGGGTTGAGTTGATATTGTTTGTAGTGTCATGTATTGTGAGTTGAGTTTTCTTTCTGTTTGTCCAAGCTGAGCATTGCATGCTCCAACTTGAGGGGGAGTGTTGGAGTATTTGTTTATATGTGTCACTTATGAGGGAGATGGGTAAATGGATCTCTCCTGGATCCATTTATCCCATCCAGTTGTTTAGTCTCACATCTACCAACTGTGGGATGTGGAGACTCAGTAGGGGTTATATATAGACCCCCACACCCATTGTATTCAGATAAGAAAAAGCAATACACTATCAGCCATTTAAAGCGTTCTCCCGCGGTATCATTCCGCTCCTTAGGGAGTAGGGTTCCACGTAAATCTCTATGTTCCAAGTTTATCTTTCTGTTATTTATGCTCTGTTTATCATTTCGCTTCCGCATTCCTATTTTCTAACAAGGAGCATTCATCAAATTTCTTTGACAAAAGTGTGCCTTCTGTAACATCCATATACTAACAAACCCGAACTCGTCCGATTTAGGGTTCAATGAACCCAATAATGTTGTCAGTCAATACTAAACAACCTAAAACGACCAAGTAATCATGAATCAAAAGTCGTTCGGGCAAAATCGACCAAAACTTGGTCGCTTCATAATGCACGCCGCGAAAAGCCGCGACGCAAATTCGGAAATCACGAAACGAACGGAGACCGTCAGGAGATCCGATTCGACGAAACAAAACCAACGTAATCGACCGTTCATCAATCGGAAGTCGTTTGATAATTCTAAGTCACAAAATTTAACCCTAAATAAAAACCGCATCCGAAATTATTGGGTATTCAAAACTCGACCGAAAGTATATCAATATTATACTCATATTAATCGTCGTTCCGTGACGATCCAAACGGGATATTCCACGTTGAAATCCGATATGCGAGGCGCAAATACGGACAGATTTTAAAATATCTCAAAACATATATATATATATAATATAATAACTTCTGAAAACTATACGGTTGTAAAAAATATTAAAAAAATAATAATTTTATACAGCTGTACAGACTGCACTGACTGGTTATGTGGCATTTAAATTCTTCTTCCACATGGCCCCTCTCTCCTCTCTACTTGGCAACACTAAGCCCTTCACTCCTCCTTATTTATATCCCACTTTTCTTCCCATTTCCCCTTCAAGAGCCAAGCCGAAGGGAGGTCTTGATGCCGTAGGGAGTTGCTGAAACATCAGCCCTCTTCTGCTGCAATTATTGAAGGCTGAACAACGACTGCTATCCTTGTTTCGCTGGAGCTTTCCATTCAGAGAGTTGTTGCTCCTCTTCATTTGAGAAGTTATCCCCTCTTCCAAGAAGCCCTTTTTGCTGCTACATGCTTAATTGCATGCAAGATTTATCCTCTAATTTGAAGAATCTTAGGTACATCTCCCCCTTTTCTCTTTGTTGTCATACATGTATACAATTCCTTCTCATCCTTTGTTGCCATATGTGTGCTTTTAAACCATATAATTCCAAACTCAGATCAAAATTTCTGAAGCTCCTAATGTCTGATTTAAAAAGTTCAAATTTGGGCTTTTTGCATGCAGTATTTTAAAAAAAAAATTGACTATGTATTAGATCTGAAATAAGATCAGTGTTAGAGCTCAAAGTTAGAAACCCTAAAGATGTACAATCTAAGATCTATCTTGCCGCCCTCCTTGTATAATAATTGTTGTATTTTGTAGATATGAGTATGAGTAATAAATGACATCTTCCTATTTCGTTCCCTTATTTCTTGGTGGTGGATTTGTTATCTAGCAAATGGATTGGTGAATAAAGACTGACTGCTATTGTTAGCCATAAAATAATTTTGACTATCTGTTTATCCCTTTGGTTAGTACCTATCTCGTGGATGATACAGTTCATCTGATTGATAACAGAACTTCAAATTTCCATTCTCATTTTATTCACATGAAGTATCATCTGTTTTCATTTTTTACTATCTTTTCTTTTACATGTTCTAGAATTGCCACTAAAATCAATTTAAACATGGCTACTATCCTTCATTTCAAGTCACTCTGTATATTCAGTATTTGTTTTCATTTCCATAATTGTTTCCCGTCACTATTCAAGATCCTTTTTGAGTTAGTTTCCACTTGAAGGTGTTACTTCACTTTAATTACATATTTAGTTGCATCACTACTTAAGGAATAAAATAGGCAACTTCTTTCTATAAATATAAATAGTTTTTCCTTACAATTGTATCTTTATACATCAATAAGTCAAACATTGTAATCTAAGACAATTAAGGTTGTACTCTAAAACTTTGTAGCACCTTACATCCTATTCACTGGTATTTTATATATATATAAAGGAACGGATCCCAGCATTGTAATAAAAAATATTTTGAAATCTAGTTGATCTCAAAATAATAATATAGAAGAAATTACTATAGTTTTGTATGAGATGCACGAAAGGGGATTTCATTGCCAATACCATGACTTACAATATATATATTGGTGACTGCTCATTAAAAAAAAAGAGGGAAGCTGAGTATAGCAATTAGGCGATTGGGAGAAATGTTCGAGGTTAGTATTAGGCCAAATCAAATTTTTTTTTAAAATTTTATTAGAAGGGTTCTGTAAGGTACGTAACTTGAAGGCCACCATGAACCTTAGGAAGAGAATGGAAATAAGTGGAAGGTGTGCAAATGTTACGTATCTCTATGAGAAAGGAAAAATGGAATCAACTAAGAATGAAATGTTGGAGAAAGGACAAATTTTAAATAGGGTGACTATTATATCATTAACAGTAGAGTTTTGAAGATAATATACCTCTTCAGTCATAAGATAACAAAATTATTGGTGCCCAGATTGAATGTGTTATCCCTTAAAGATTGGAGGCGTTTGACTAAATATGTGATCCTTATTTCACATTTCATTTTCCTCAGACTTTCAGATTTTATTATTTTGACCCATGGTTTCACAAGTTCCAATGATGTTGCCTGGTGATGGATATACATTCAAATAATGTTTACCAAGGGTTCCGTTGTGTAAAATAATTGGTTTGATGAGAATCCATGATTGATAAATATTGGTGCCGGTCATGGTGACCTTTACACCTGACCGTGCGAGGGCGCGGTGACCCTCAACTGGGCGGGAGAATAGGAAGCCCAGTTAGGGCAACGGCCGCTTAATGCGCGGGTCTAGGATCCCAATCTTCTTCACGGTTTTTACGCGAGCTCGCAGTGTTTTTACGCCTCGTTGGGATTCCGACTTTAGACCATTCCGCTGACCCTGTCTTTTAGGATACCCAGGCGGGGGATCCTTGGTTTTCAGTTTTACGTACGAGCTCGTTCGCCTGTACTAGTCAGGCAGGTTTCTAGAGTGACTTTTCTAGGGAGTCTCTCTCACCCATCTCAGTGGCGTAGTTTGGGAGTAGACCTATCCCTCTATTGGACTGCGCTTCCAATTAGAGGGCGAGACGGAAGAGCCATTTGTAGGCTTCTTCACCGCTTGAGTTTACTTCGCCAACAGACTTGGCGATTCTATATCTAGATCATCCATATCTACATCTACATCATCTGGAGTTATATTTGAAACATTGAAGTTAATAATTGGAGAAGTTACGATCAAAAGTTGGGATTTGTAGGAAATGATTATTCTCTCTATCTAAGAATTTAATTAAATTAAGAGATCTTTCAAATCTTAAGTTTTCCATCATCATTCACAAGTATGATCTCTGAAGCAATTGATATATATGCTCACACTCATACCCTCATGAATATTCAACTACAATATAAATAGGTCATATGGGGGAAATGCCGGGTTCTGGGGAAATCATTAGAGATGCATTACAAACAACTTGAAAAACCTTTTTACTTACGCAAGTAGATGTAAACTTTAGTTTCCACCTTTCTACTTACTTGCTTTTGCGCATATTAAATGTCTAGTTATTTTTATAAGTTGTTGGGAGGTACCAGCAATGGCTGACGCCTCTTCTTTCCTAACGTGTTTGGCAGGCAAACAGCCTGCAGTTTAGTAGCAGATCAGTAGCTATACATGCTTCCTGGAGACAGTGTATACACTAGACTGTATGAATTACTTTGTCTCAGTTTTGTTCAGATAATGATGTAAATGCTATCTCTTTTGTATCACTTGGGATATATGTTGTAATATGGAAGATGCTTGTGCAAATTGTAAATGGATATGAATATTAATGAAAAGGAATTTTGGTGCCAATTATATCTCTTTTGCTTTGTGGTTATGTTGTGGATGTGAATGTCATGTGGATAATTAGCCGCGCGAAAAATTTTCCCTGCTTTTCTGTAACTTCATGCGATTTCATGTGAATAATAATGCGAGTGTGTGATTAACGGGTACCCGGATCCTGAGGGGTTCACAATTTGGTATCAGAGCAGTGGTACCCCAATACGCACATTCACAGTATTTCAATTCCGATCGCATTAAGTTCTCGAATAGCGACAGTCTTCCGACTTATCGTGAGTTCGAGAAGGGAAATATGACATTCATATTCAATAACCACAGATGTCACCAAGTTCATTAATTTTCATCTTATATCCCAAGAAGAGAAAAGCATTTATGATAAATATCTGTCTAGGGCATCCTTATGACTAATTATGGTCCTCATGCAGAGCCATGGCATCTCGACCAGGTCAGGATACTTCTGATCAGCTGGCACGCATACTGAGCGCACTTACCGATCTTCAGCAGCAGCAGGCTGCTATGAGAGGCCAGCAGGAGCAGATATTGGCCCAGCAGACCGAGATTGCTGACAGGCAGACGGACATAGAGATGAGATTTGAGGACCTGTCAGATTTCACGTACCATCCATCCCAGGATGGGATACGGCAGGACCAGCACCAGTCCGTTGAGGTGGAGCAGCCTCATCCCGATGATCCACTTGAGGAGGCACCAGAACATGGAGCTCAGGAGGATCCAGACTTGGACAGGGAGCAGGACCCTGTTGACTTTGCTGACGAGAATGCACACGAGTACTCAGCTATTCACAGGCACCAGTCCATTTTCACATCCTATCAGCGCGCCAACATACCCTTGTTTGAGGGTACAGGTACACCAGATGTTGCTGAACAGTGGCTGAAGCGGGTGACGAAGGTGCTCAAGATGATTCGCGCGCCACGAGACACGTGACTATCCTTCATGGAGTGTTCATTGACAGATTTTACCGAGAGATGGTAGGATGCGGTAGTGTCTGAGCTAGGCCGAGAGCCTACCTGGGATGATTTCGAGACGAAGTTCCGAGGCCACTTCTTTTCTGCGAAGTGGAAGGAGTCCAGCGCCGACTTTTTGCAGTGCTTCGTCAGGGACAGATGACCGCTAGAGATTACTTTATCCGATATATAGAGCTGTCACGACATACACGAGCAGCTGGCGCATTTCCAGAGGAGAATCTGGAAAAGTTCATTGGCGGCATGCGCGAGGAGGTGCAGGAGAAGCTGGCAGGACTACACATTACTTCTATCTCCGAGGCTACCAATGCTGCGGAGAAGTTCGAGGACATCAGGGGGAGACGTTTCGGGAGCTCGTCTGGAGCAGCACCTAGACCGCGACGATCTTTTGGATCGATACGTCGACCGTTTCAGCAGCAGAGGTCAGACAGACGGTTCCGACCTACAGGTTCGTCCTTCACAGGCAGTGCTCGCTCTTCTCCATCGACTACTCTAGGAGGAGCACTCGCCGGACGTGGCACAGAGTCCGCTCGACCATCTAGGTCGCAGCGAGCAGATAGACCACCTGCAGGACCAGCTCGGAGCACAGACACAGCTACTCCACCTACCAGGCCAGTCAGATGCTATCGATGTCACGAGTGGGGACACTATCGCTCACAATGCCCACAGGTTTCTGGTGAGCCTCAGCCACAGCCTTCACAGTCACAGCCTCAGGCACAGTGCTCAGGAAGTTTCCGTGGCAGGAACTCCAACTCCAGGCGACAGCAGCAGAGACAGACACAGAGTGTGGCAGGATCCAGTGTTGCACCAGCCAGGCAGGGGCAGATACACGCAGTTACTGAGGAGCAGGCACGTTCAGCGGCTACCGTGGTGAAAGGTATGGTCTCAGTCTTGGGCCGACCTTTCCATGTCTTATTTGATTCTGGTGCGACGCATTCCTTTCTTGCTTCGAGGTTGCTTGCTTCTTTAGGCAGAGTCGCAGAGACTCTTTCTTCCCCATATCACATACGAGGGCCAGGTGGCCAGTTGTTTATTATTTCACTGATCGTCAGGCACGTGCCCATACTGATTGGAGGTCACGAGATGATCGCAGATTGTCTACTTCTGCAGCTTGATGAGTTCGACTTGATTTTGGGCATGGATTGGCTATTTACTCATCATGCACTAGTTGATTGTTTTAGGAAGACAGTTGTTTTCAGGATTCCAGGTTTACCTGAGTTCACCTTTGAGGGTACTATACAGGACTCCACCATGGAGTACATTTCAGTGTTGCGAGCCCAGCGACTTGTTGACCAGGGTTGCGATTCATATCTTGCATTTGTTCGGGAGGTATCTGATCAGGAGCCGATGACACAGGACATCCGAGTAGTCTCAGAATACCCTGACGTGTTTCCTGATGAGCTACCAGGATTACCTCCTAAGAGAGAGATCGAGTTCGAGATCACATTGCTGCCAGAAACACAGCCGATCTCTATGGCACCTTATCGCATGGCACCAGCCGAGTTGAGGGAGCTGAAGGTGCAGCCACAGGAATTACTTGATTTGGGATTCGTGAGGCCGAGCACTTCACCTTGGGGTGCTCTGGTTCTATTTGTCAGGAAGAAGGATGGATCCATGAGATTGTGCATCGATTACAGGCAGCTGAACAAGAGAACGGTGAAGAACCGTTATCCTTTGCCACGCATTGATGATTTGTTCGACCAGCTCCAGGGATCTTCGGTTTTCTCGAAGATCGATCTTCGCTCAGGCTACCACCAGCTGAGGATTCGCGCAAGGAAGTAAATATCGATATCGATACCGTTTCGATACAATGTCGATACCGATATATCGTCGATATATCGGCGATATATCGACGCATATCGCCGAAACACGGTATCCATTAGGCATTTTCTCCTGTCGATACCCAATATCGTCCATATCGACGATATATCGGTGACCTGTCGATACTGATATATCGCCGATATATCGCGATATGGCGATCCCTGGATTCGCGAGTCGGATATTCCGAAGACAGCCTTCAGGACTCGCTATGGACACTATGAGTTTGTGGTGATGTCGTTTGGGCTCACCAATGCACCTGCGGCTTTTATGGATATGATGAACAGGATCTTCCGTCCATACATGGACAAGTTTGTAGTGGTATTCATCGATGATGTGCTCATCTACTCACGGAATGAATGGGATCATGCGAATGATCTACGGATTGTTTTGGATACATTGCGGGAGCACAAACTATATGCCAAGTTGAGCAAGTGTAAGTTCTGGTTATCCCAGGTCTCATTTCTCGGGCATATCATTTCTGGAGCAGGCATTGCAGTTGATCCTGCGAAGATAGATGCAGTTATGTCTTGGGAGCAGCCCAAGACTGTCACGCAGATTCGGAGCTTCCTTGGGCTAGCAGGTTATTACAGACGCTTCGTCAGCGGTTTTTCACGCATTGTTCGCCCTTTGACACGACTGACGCAGAAGGGAGTCCCATTCATTAGGGACGATTCTTGTGAGCATGCCTTCCAGACACTGAAGGAGAGGTTGACTACAGCGCCTATTCTCGCTCTTCCTTCAGGCACTCAGGACTATGCAGTCTACACAGATGCATCTGGAGAAGGTCTAGGAGCAGTGTTGATGCAGAGAGGACAGGTGATTGCTTACGCATCACGGCAGTTGAGACCGCACGAGCGGAACTACCCCACACATGACTTGGAGTTGGGGGCAGTTGTCTTCGCCTTGAAGATCTGGCGCCACTATCTTTATGGGGTGAACTTCGAGATTTTCACAGATCACAAGAGTCTGAAGTACATCTTTGATCAGAAGGAGTTGAACATGAGACAACGCAGATGGCTCGAGCTGCTGAAGGATTATGATTGTACGATCTCTTACCATCCCGGTAAGGGAAACGTGGTGGCTGATGCACTTAATAGGAGAGCGCATACAGAGGGTACGGCGAACTGGCTATACACGTGGGATACGCTTGCAGCTTTGAGCGATTGGCATCCTCAGGGGAGCGCATCCATTTCTACCGCCGTACCTCCACGATACAGTAGTCTTTGGGATCGTATTGTAGAGGGCCAGAAGTCCGATCCTTGGATTCATGATAGATACATGCGCGCCGTCAAGGACGAAGTTGATGATTTTGTCGTGGCAGAGTCTATTTTATGGAAGGCAGGACGGGTCGTTGTACCCAATGACGAGCAGCTTCGCAGAGACATTCTCGATGAGGCACATAGTTCACGATTATCTATCCATCCAGGCAGTACGAAGATGTACCGTGATTTGCGTCGACATTTCTGGTGGGATGGAATGAAGCGCGATGTGGCGCTACATGTTAGCAGATGCATGACCTGTCAGATGGTCAAGGCTGAGCACAGGAGACCACCAGGATTACTGTAGTCTCTCCCCATTCCCGAATGGAAATGGGAGAGCATATCTATGGATTTTGTCACAGATCTGCCAAAGACGTCAGGGGGCCATGATTCCATTTGGGTCGTTGTTGATAGGTTGACCAAGTCAGCCCATTTCATACCTGTCAACACGACTTACACTCCATCCAGGTTGGCCAAACTCTATGTGCAGAACATTATCAGGCTGCATGGTATACCACGAGAGGTGGTGTCTGACAGGGATTCGAGATTTACATCTCATTATTGGCATCAGTTCATGTCAGCACTACAGACAGAGCTGAAGATGAGTCTTGTTTATCATCCGCAGACAGACGGGCAGAGTGAGCGCACCATTCAGACGCTGGAGGATCTACTTCGCGCATGCACTTTGGAGTGGAAAGGGTCCTGGAAGGACCATTTGCCTTTGGTGAAATAAACGTACAACAACAGCTATCACTCCAGTATTGTCATGGCACCATTCGAGGCCCTATACGGGCGGAGATGCCTCACACCTCTCAGTTGGCGTGAGGTAGGTGATCATGCTTTATATTCCGTAGATCTCTTGGAGGAGACTGCGAGAGCTGTTGATCTTGTGAGACGGAGGCTTCTGACGGCACAGAGCCGCCAGAAGAGTTATGCAGACCGTCGAAGAAGAGATTTGGAATTTCAGGTATTCAATCTTCTCTCTTTCTTTTATTACAAATTTAACATAATCTCACATATTAATAAAACTCCTGTAAATACAGGTCGGAGATTGGGTATTTTTGCGAGTATCTCCCATGAAGGGAGTGCAAAGATTCGGTGTTCGTGGTAAGTTGGCGCCACAATATGTTGGACCGTTCGAGATTCTTGCAAGAGTGGGGAAAGTGGCATATCGAGTAGCCCTTCCTTCACATCTTTCAGCTATCCATGATGTATTTCACGTATCCAACCTGAGGAAGTATGTGCACGACCCTCGCCACATTATCAGTTACGAGAATCTCGATGTAGAGCCGGATCTGACTTATGAGGAGGAGCCAGTTCAAATACTTAACCGTGCTGTGAAGAAGCTTCGCAGCAAAGAGATTTCATTGGTCAAGGTTTTGTGGCACCGACACGGCGTCAAAGAGGCGACGTGGGAGACCGAAGCCGACATGCGGGCACGATACCCGTAGCTTTTCTGAGGTAATAACTGAAACAAGCTTTTGTAATTAAATATATGTTAAAAAAAATATGGCTTGATTTCTCTTTGAGGTTTTTATGGGTTCAATACCTTTTGAGGTTTTTATGGACATATGAAATTCAAACAAGACACCGAATAGCCTTAACTCGAGTCTCGAGGACGAGACTCCCTTTGAGGTTTTTATAATTGTAACATCCATATCCTAAGAAACCCGAACTCGTCCGATTTTGGGTCCAATGAACCCAATAATGTTGTCAGTCAATACTAAACAACCTAAAATGACCAAGTAATCATGAATCAAAAGTCGTTCGGGCAAAATCGACCAAAAATCGGTCGCTTCGTAATGCACGCCGCGAAAAGCCGCGACGCAAATTCGGAAATCACGAAACGAACGGAGACCGTCAGGAGATCCGATTCGACGAAACAAAACCAACGGAATCGACCGTTCGTCAATCGGAAGTCGTTTGATAATTCTAAATCACAAAATTTAACCCTAAATAAAAACCGCATCCGAAATTATCGGGGAAGCTGAGTATAGCAATTAGGCGATTGGGAGAAATGTTCGAGGTTAGTATTAGGCCAAATCAAATTTTTTTTTTAAATTTTATTAGAAGGGTTCTGTATGGTACGTAACTTGAAGGCCACCATGAACCTTAGGAAGAGAATGGAAATAAGTGGAAGGTGTGCAAATGTTACGTATCTCTATGAGAAAGGAAAAATGGAATCAACTAAGAATGAAATGTTGGAGAAAGGACAAATTTTAAATAGGGTGACTATTATATCATTAACAGTAGAGTTTTGAAGATAATAGACCTCTTCAGTCATAAGATAACAAAATTATTGGTGCCCAGATTGAATGTGTTATCCCTTAAAGATTGGAGGCGTTTGACTAAATATGTGATCCTTATTTCACATTTCATTTTCCTCAGACTTTCAGATTTTATTATTTTGACCCATGGTTTCACAAGTTCCAATGATGTTGCCTGGTGATGGATATACATTCAAATAATGTTTATCAAGGGTTCCGTTGTGTAAAATAATTGGTTTGATGAGAATCCGTGATTGATAAATATTGGTGCCGGTCATGGTGACCTTTACACCTGACCGTGCGAGGGCGCGGTGACCCTCAATTGGGCGGGAGAATAGGAAGCCCAGTTAGGGCAGCGGTCGCTTAATGCGCGGGTCTAGGATCCCAGTCTTCTTCACGGTTTTTACGCGAGCTCGCAGTGTTTTTACGCCTCGTTGGGATTCCGACTTTAGACCATTCCGCTGACCCTGTCTTTTAGGATACCCAGGCGGGGGATCCTTGGTTTTCAGTTTTACGTACGAGCTCGTTCGCCTGTACTAGTCAGGCAGGTTTCTAGAGTGACTTTTCTAGGGAGTCTCTCTCACCCGTCTCAGTGGCGTAGTTTGGGAGTAGACCTATCCCTCTATTGGACCGCGCTTCCAATTAGAGGTCGAGACAGAAGAGCCATTTGTAGGCTTCTTCACCGCTTGAGTTAACTTCGCCAACAGACTTGGCGATTCTATATCTAGATCATCCATATCTACATCTACATCATCTGGAGTTATATTTGAAACATTGAAGTTAAGAATTGGAGAAGTTACGATCAAAAGTTGGGATTTGTAGGAAATGATTATTCTCTCTATCTAAGAATTTAATTAAATTAAGAGATCCTTCAAATCTTAAGTTTTCCATCATCATTCACAAGTATGATCTCTGAAGCAATTGATATATATGCTCACACTCATACCCTCATTATAATTCAACTACAATATAAATAGGTCATATGGGGGAAATGCCGGGTTCTGGGGAAATCATTAGAGATGCATTACAAACAACTTGAAAAACCTTTTTACTTACGCAAGTAGATATAAACTTTACTTTCCACCTTTCTACTTGCTTACTTTTGCACATATTAAATGTCTAGTTATTTTTATAAGTTTTTGGGAGGTACCAGCAATGGCTAACGCCTCTTCTTTCCTAACGTGTTTGGCAGACAAACAGCCTGCAGTCTAGTAGCAGATCAGTAGCTATACATGCTTCCTGGAGACAGAGTATACACTAAACGGTATGAATTACTTTGTCTCAGTTTTGTTCAGATAATGATGTAAATGCTATCTCTTTTGTATCACTTGGGATATATGTTGTAATATGGAAGATGCTTGTGCAAGTTGTAAATGGATATGAATATTAATGAAAAGGAATTTTGGTGCCAATTGTATCTCTTTTACTTTGTGGTTATGTTGTGGATGTGAATGTCATGTGGATAATTAGCCGCGCGAAAAATTTTCCCTGTTTTTCTGTAACTTCATGCGATTTCATGTGAATAATAGTGCGAGTGTGTGATTAACGGGTACCCGGATCCTGAGGGGTTCACACCTTCTCCGTGGGTACTTGGAGATAGTGGCAAGGCGATTGTAAATGCCATTTATAGTGACTTGAAAAATGAGATCCAATTTCGCCCAGATCTAAAGGAACTCTCAGTTATCTAATCATATTAGTCAGGGTATCCAATCTTCTCATAATGCCCAACCTTTGGACTAAAATTGGAGAACTAGCCTACTAAGCGGAGTCACTAAAATCCAAATATATTTCATTATTCCCTCATAATGGAAGCATCATGGTTTACAATCGATTAAGATCACATTCCCCACAAATATTCCCAATACTCATGCATTTTGCATATTGGAAGACAGTGATTAAACCCGAGTTCGAATCCCATTTTGGGTTGTCTCCTTCATGATTTTATCGATAAGTTTCTCATTTGATTGGGGATCAGTATCGATCATGTGATTTCCAAAAACATATTCCATATCTTTAAATCATATCTCATTTCTAAAACACGACGACCAACGTTGGAATTAGGTGCATCCCAATATCACATGAGTGAGCTCATGTCTTCTGGTTTAGTAGTGAACATGCATGATCCCTTTGAAATCGTATTCCTCATATGTCCTCATATACATACCAGTGCGTCGGTGTATAGACCTTGACTAGGTCATCAACCTATCAGATTGTT